>JAIUJO010000167.1:384007-559007 GCA_023846275.1 Vanilla planifolia
AGAGGATGTGGAAGAAGAAAAAGAAGAAAAAGAAGATGAAGAAGAAGACCTAATAAGAAGAAGAGGAAGTAGAAGAAGAAGAAGCAGAAGAAGTAGAAGCACAAGAAAAAGAAGAGGAAGAAGTAGAAGATGGAGGAGGAGAAGAAGAAGAAGATGAAGTAGAAGTAGAAGAAGCAGAAGAATAAGTTGAAGAAGTAGTAGAAGGAGAAGGAGAACTAGAAGAAGAAGTAAAAGAAGTAGAAGAAGAAGAAGAAGAAGAAGAGGAAAAAGAAGAAGAAGAAGAGGACAAAGAAGAAGAAGAAGTAGAAGAAGATGAAGAAGAAGAAGAAGAAGAAGAAGAAGAAGAATAAGAAAAAGAAGTGGAGGAGGAAGAAGAAAAAGAATAAGAAGAAGATGAAGAAGAAGAAGAAGAAGAAGAAGAAGAAAAAGAAGAAGAATTAGTAGAAGAAGAAGAAGAAGTAGAAGAATAAGAAGAAGATGAAGAAGAAGAAGAAGAAGAAGAAGAAGAAGAAGAAGTAGAATAAGAATAAGAAGAAGAAGAAGCAGAAAAAGAAGAAGAAGAAGGAGAAGAGGAAGAAAGAGAAGAAGAAGAAGAAGAAGAAGAATGAGGAGGAGAAGGAGAAGTCAAAGTTGGAGGAGGAGGAGTAGAAGAAGAAAGAAGAAGAAGAAGAAGTAAAAGAAGAGAAAGAAAAGGAAGGAGAAGATGAAGAAGAAGAAGAAGAAGAGAAAGAAAAGGAGATGGCAAAGAAGAAGAAGAAGTGGAAGAATTTGAAAAAGAAGACGAAGAAGATGTAGGGGAAATTGAAGAAGTGGAAGAAGAAGAAGAATTGGAAGTAGAAAAGAAGAAAAAGAAGAAGTAGGACAAGAAAAGGAAATGGAAGAAGAAGAAGAATAGGAAGAAGAAGAACACAAAGAGGAAGAAGAAGAAGAAGAAGGAGAAGAAGAAGAAGAAAAGGAAGGGGAAGAAGAAGAAGAGGAAGAAGAAGAAGAATTGAAGGAAGAACAACAGGAAGAGAAAGATGTTGCAGAGGAAGAGGAAGAAGAGGAGAGAGTGGAAGAAGAAGAAGACGAAAAACAAGGAGGATAAGAATAAGATGGGGAAGTAGAATGAGTAGAAGGAGATCAAGAAGAGGAAAAAGGAGATGAAGAAGAAGAAGAAGAAGAAGAAGAAGAAAAAGAAGAACATGAGGTGGAAATAGAAGAAGAAGAAGAAGAAGAAGTAGAAGATGAAGAAGAAGAAGAAGAAAAAGATGATGTGGAAGAAGTAAAAGAAGAAGAAGAAGATGAAGAAGAAGACAAAGAAGAAGAAGATGAGGAAGAAGGAGGAGTAAAAAAAGAAGTAGAAGTATAAGAAAAAAGAAGAGAAAGACGAAAAAGATCATGAAGAAGATGTAGAAGATGGATGAGGAGAAGAAAAGAAACATGAGGAGGAGGAAGAAGAAGAAGAAGAAGAAGAAGAAGTAGAGAAAGAAGAAAAAGGAGAAGAAAAAGAAGAAAAAGAAGGAGAAAAAGAAGAAGAAGAAGAAGAAGAAGAAGAAGGAAGTGGAGGAAAAGAGAAGAAAGGGAAGAAAAGGATGGAGAAGAAGAAGATGAAGAGAAAGAAGAAGAAGAAGATGAAGAGAAAGAAGAAGAAGAAGAAGATAAAGAAGAAGAAGAAGAAGAAGAAGAAGAGGTGGAAGAAGGGAAAAAGAAGAACTAGAAGAACAAGAAGGGGAGGAAGAAGAAGGAGATGTAGAAGGAGCAGACAAAGATGAGGAAGAAGAAGAAGTAGAAGAGCAAGATGAAGAGGACGAAGAAGAAGAAGATGAAGAATAGGAAGAAGAAGATGAAGAAGAGGAAGAAGATGAAGAAGTTTAAGAGGAAAAAGAAGAAATGGAATAGGAGGAGTAAGTGGAAGAAGAAGATGAAGAAGGAATAGAAAATGAAGAAAGAGGAGATGAAAAAAAAAGAAGAAAGTAAAGTAGAAGTAGAAGAAGAAGAAGAAGAAGGGGAAGAAGAAGAAGAATAGGAAGAAGGAGAAGAGGAAGATGGTGAAGAGAAGAAGAAGAAGAAGAAGAGGAAGAGGAAGTACATGATGAAGAAGAAGAGGAGGAAGAGGAGCGAAAGGAAGAAGATGAAGAAGAAGAAGAAGGAGAAGAATAAGAAGGAGAAGTAGAATGAGTAGAAGATGATCAAGAAGAGGAAGAAGAAGAAGAAGAAGAAGAAGAAAAAGAAGATGAAAAAAAGGAATAAGAAGGAAAGGAAGAAGAAGAAGAAGAAGTAGAAGTAGAAGAAGAAGAAAAAGAAAAAGAAGAAAAGGAAGGAGAAGGTGTAGAATAGGAAGAAGAAGAAGAAGAAGAAGAAGAAGAAGAAGAGGAAGGAGTGGAAGTGGATGATGAAAAAGAAAAAGTGAAAGGAGAAAAAGAAGAAGAAAGAGAAGAAGAAGAAGTAGAAAAAAAGAAGAAAAAGAACAAGAAGAAGAAGACGAGGAAGAAGAAAAAGATGATGAAGAAGAAGAAGAACAAGAAGAAGTAGAAGAGGAGAAAAAATAATAAGAACAAGGAGAAGAAGTAGAAGAGAAAGAAGTAGGAGAATCAATAGAAGAAGAAGAAGAAGAAGAAGAAGTAGAAGAAGAAGAGGAAGAAGAAGAAGATGAAGAAGACGAACAACAGGAAGAAGAAGAAGAATAAGCAGTAGAAAAATAAGAACAAGAAATGAAAACGAACAAAATAAAGGAAAAGAAGAAGAACAAGAAGAAGAAGGAGAAGAAAAAGAATCGGAAGAAGAAGAAGAATCAAAAAAAGAAGACGAAAAAGAAGAAGACGGGGAGGAAGATGAAGAGAAGGAACAAGATGAGGATGAAGAAGAAGAAGTAAAAGAAGAAGAGTAAGAAGAAGAAGAAGAGGAAAATGAATAACAAAAAGAAAAAGAAGGGGAAGAAGAAGAAGTAGAAGAACAAGAAGACAAAGAAGAAGATGAAGAAGAAGAGGATGAGGAGAAGGAGGAAAAGGAAGAAGAGGAAGAAGAAGAAGAAGAAGAAGGTGAACAAGAAGAAGAAGAAAAAGTAGAAGAAGAAGATGAAGAAGAAAAAGAGAAAGAAGAAGAAGAAGGAGAATGAGAATAAAAGAAGAACAAAAGAAAGAAGAAGAAGAGTAGGAGGAAGAAGAAAAGGAAAAAGAAGAAGAAGTTGAAAAAGAAGGAAAGGAAAAAGAAGAATAAAATAAGAAGAAGAAATTGAAGAACAAGAAAAAGAAGAAAAAGGAAAAGAGAATGATTGAAAAGAAGAAGAAGAAGAAGAAAAAGAAGAAGAAGAAGTAGACAAAGAAAACGAAGGAGAAGGAGAAGAAGAAGAAGAAGAAGAAGGGGAGGTAGATGAAGAAGAAGTGGAAAAAGAGAAGTAGAAGAAGAAGAGGAAGAAGGAGATGTAGAAGAAGAAGAACAAAAAGAAGAAGTGAAGAGTCGTAGAAGAAGAGGAAGAAAAAGGAGAAGAAGATGAAGAGGAACAAGAAGAAAAGGAAGAAGAAGAATAGGAGTGAGAAGGAGGACGTATAGAAGGAGAAGGAGAAGATGAACGAGAATAAGAAGTAGGAGGATACAGAGAAGGAGACAGAGAAGTAGGAGATTGAGAAGGAGAAGGACAAAGAGAAGGAGAAGGAGAGAGAGGAGGAGGAGGAGAAGAAGAAGAAAAAAAGAAGAAGAAATAGGTGATGAAGAAAAGAAGAAGAAGAGGAGGAAGAAAAAAAGGAAGAAGAAGAAGAAGAAGAAGAAGAAAAAAAAATAGGAAGAAGAAGAACAAGAAAACAAGAAAAAGGACAAAAAGAAGTCGAAGAAGGGATGAAGAAGAAGAGGAAGGAGAAGAAGAAGAAGAAATGGAAGAAGAGGAGGAAGAAGAAGAAGAAATAAGAAAAAGAAAAAGAAGTGGAAGATGAGGAAGAAGAAGAAGAAAAAAAACAAGAGGAAGAAGAAGAAGAAAAAGAGGAATAAGAGATGGATTAGAGATTAGTGATTAGGGGTTTTGGATGAGGGAGAAGAAAAAAAAGAAGTTGAAGAAGTAGAAGAAGAATAGGAAGAAGAAGAAGAAGAAGAAGAAAAAGAGGGAGAAGAAGAAGGAGAAGATGAAGACAAATAAGAAGTAGAAGATGATGAAGAAGAAGAAGAGAAATAAGAAGAAGAAGAAGAAGTAGTAGTAGTAGCAAAAGAAGTGCAAGAAAAGGAAGAAGGAGAAGAGGAAAAATAAGAGGAAGAAGAAGAAGAAGAAGAAGAAATAAAGGAAGAGGAAGAAAAAGAAAAGAAGAGAAAGAAGAAAAAGAAGTAGAAGAAAGGGATGAGGAAGAAGTAGAAAGAGAAGAATAGGAATAATAAGAAGAAGAAGAATAAAATGTAGAAGAAGAAGAAGAAGAAGAAGAAAAGAAGAACAAGAAGAAGAAGAAGAAGGGGAAGAAGAAGAAGAAGAAGAGGAAGAAGAAGAACAAGAAGAAGAAGAACAAAAAGAAGAAAAAGAAGATGACAAAGAAGTGGAAGAAGAAGATGAGGAAGATGAAGAGCAAGAACAAGAGGAAGAAGAAGAAGAAGAAGGTGAAGGGGAAGAAAAGTTGCATTAGGGATAAGAGATTAGGGGTTGGGGATTAAGGAGAAGAAGAAGAATAATAAGAAGAAGAAAAGTAAAAGAAGAATAGGAGGAAGAACATCAAATAGCAGGAGAATGAGAAGCGAAAGAAGAAGAAGAAGAAAACATAGAAGAATGAGAAGTAGAATAAGAAGAAGAAGAAGAGGAAGATGAAGAAGAAGCAAAAGAAGAAGTGGAGGAAGAAGAAGAAGAACAATAAGAAGAAGAGGAAGTTAAGGGAGAAGAAGAAGAAAAAGAAAAGGATGACAAGAAAGAAGAAGAAGAAGGAAATGAAGTGGAAGAAGAAGAAAAAAAAGGGAAAGAAAAGATGGATTAGGGGTTAAGGATTATGGGTTAGGGATTAGGGATAAGGTGTTAGGGATTGAGGAGTAGGGCTTAGGTATTAAGGATGAGTTATTAAAGAATATGGATTAGCAATTAAGGATTAGGGTTTAGAGATGAAGGGTAAGGGACTAAAAAGTTGTGATTAAGGAATAAGTAATAGGGATTAGGGATTAAGGATTAGGGATTAGGGATTAAGGGATTAATTACTAAAGATTGTTGGTTAAGTATTAAGGATTAGGGATTCCAAGTTAGGTAATAGTGATTAAGGATTAAGGATTAGAGATTAGTAATTAAGGATTTAGGATTAGGAATTCGTGATTAGGGATTAGGGACAAGAGATTAAGTAATTATAATTAAGATTAAGAATTAGGGACTAAAGATTAAAGCACTAGAGATTATGGATTTGGGATTAGGATTAGTGATTATGGATTATAGATTAGGGATTAAAGATTAAAAATTAAGTATTAGGAATTACGGTATAGGGATTAGAGATTTGGGCTTAGAGATTAAGGAAAAAGGGTTAAGAATTATGGATTACGGGGGGATTAAGCATTTGGGAGGGATGGATAAGGAATTATTGATTAGGGATTAGGGAATAAGGATTAAAGATTACGAAAGAGACCGAGAAGAACAAGAAGATGAACAATTAGAAGAATGAGATGAAGAAGAAGAAGAAGAAGAAGAAGCAGAAGAAGACGAAGACGAAGTTGTAGAAAAAGAAGATGAAGACGAAAAAGAAGAAGAAGAAGAAGAAGAAGGACAAGAAGGAGAAGGAGAAGGAGAAGGAGAAGAAGTAGAAGAAAAAGAAGAAGAAGAAGAAGAAGAAGCAGAAGAATAAGAAAAAGAAGACAAAGAAGAGCAGGAGGAAGAAGAAGAGGAAAAAGAAGAAGAAGAAGAAGAAGAAGAAGAAGAAGAAGAAAATGAAGAAGGGGAACAAGAAGGATAAAAATAATAAGAAGAAGAAGAATAAGAAGAAAAAGGAGAAGTAGATGAAGCAGAAAAGGAAGAAGAAGAAGAAGATAAAGGAGAAGATGAAGAAGAAGAAGAGGAAAAAGAAGAGAAAAATTTAGAAGAAAAAGAAGAAGAAGAGAAAGAAGAAGAAGAAGTAGAGAATAAAAAGAAGAAGAGAAGTGGCTGAAGAAGAAGGAAAAGAAGATGAGGAAGTAGAAGAAGAAAAGGAAGAACATGGAGAACGAGGAGAAGTAGAAGATGAACAAATAGAGGAAGAAGAAAAAGAAGAAGTGGAAGAAGAAGAAGAAGAAGAAGAAGAAGAAGAAGAGGAAGAAGAAGAACAGGAGATTATGATGAACGTGAAAAAGAAGCAGAAGAATAGGGTGAAGAAGAAGAGGAAGGAGAAGAAGAAGAAGAAGAAGAAGAAGGAGAAGAAGAAAAAGAAGAATAAGAGGAAGAAGAAGAAGATAAAGGGGAAGAAGAAATTTATAAGGGATTAGAAAAAAGGGGTCAGGGATTAAGTAGAAGAGGAAGAAGAAAAAGAAAAAATTTAAGAAGAAGAAGAAGAATAAGGGGAATAACGAGAACGACAAGAAGAAAAAGTGGGAGAAGGAGAAGAAGGAGAAGAAGAGGAAGAAGAGCAAGAAGAAGAAGAAGAAGAAGGAGATGTAGAAGAACAAGTCGAAGATGAGAAAGAAGGAGAAGAGGAAAAAAAGAGGAAGAAAAAGAAGGAGAAGAAAAAGAAGAAAGGATGAAGAAGTAGAAGAAGGAGAAGAAGAAGAAGTAGAATTAGAGGAATAAGAAGAAGAAGAAAAAGAAGAAGAGGAAGAAGAAGAAGAAGAGGAAGAAGAGGAAGAAGAAGACGGAGAAGAGAAAGAAGAAGGAGAAGAAGAGGAGGAAGAAGAGGAAGAAGAAGAAGAAGGAGAAGACGAAGAAGAATATGAAGAAGAAGAAGAAGAAGAAGAAGAAGAAGAAGAAGAAATGAAGAAGAAGAAGAACAATGAGGCGAAGAAGAGGAAGAAGAAGAAGAAGAAGAAGTAGAAGAACAAGTTAATGGAGAAGAGGAGTAGAAGAAGAGGTAGAAGAAGAAGATGAAAAAGGAGAAGAAGTTGAAGAAAAAGAAGTCGAAGGAGAAGAAGAAGGAGAGAGAGAGAGAAGAAGATCAAGAGAAGGAAGGAGAAGAACAAGAAGTAGAGGAATAAGAAGAAGAAAAGGAAGAAGAAGAAGAAGGAGAAGTAGAAGAGGAAGAAGATATGGAATAAGAAGAAGATGAGAATGAAAAAGAAGACGAAGAATAAAAAGAAGAAGATTAGAGGAGGAGGAGGAGGAAGAAGAAGAAGACATAGAAGAAGGAGAAGAAGAAAAAGATGAAGAAGAAGAATAAGAAGAGGAAGATGAAGAATAAGATGGAGAAGAACAAGAAGAAGAAGAAGGAGGAGGAACAAAACAACAACAACAAGAAGAAGAAGAAGAACAACAGGAGGAAGAGGAAGAAGAAGAAGAAGAGGAAGAAGAAGGTGAAGAAGAAGAGAAGAAGAAGAAGTGGAAGAGGAAGGAGGAGAAGAGGAAGATGTGGAAGAAGAGAAAGAAGAAAAAGAGGAAGATGAGAAGGAATAAGAAGAGTAGGAAGAAGAAGAAGAATGGAAACAAAGAGAAGAAGAAGAAGAAGAAGAAGAGGAAGATGATGAACTAATAAGGCTAAAGAAGAATAAGAAGGAGAAAAAGAAAAAGAAGAAGAAATAGAAGGAAAGGAGTAGGAAGAAGAAGAAGATAGGGAAGAAGAAGAAAAAGATAAAGACGAAGAAGTGGTAGAAAGCGAAGAAGAAGAAGAAGAGGAAGATGAAGTAGAAGACAAAGAAGAGGAAGAAGAAGAAGAAGATGGGGAAGAAGAAGAAGAAGATGGGGAAGAAGAAGAAGAAGAAGAAGAAGGGGATGAGGGAGAAGAGGAAAAAAAGTAGTAGTAGTAGAAGAAGAAGAAGAAGAAGGATAAGAAGTGGAATAAGAAGATGGAAAAGAAGAGGAAGAAGACAAAGAGGAAGAAGAAGAGGAAGAAGTAGAAGAAGAAGAGAAGGAAGGAGAGGATGAAGAAGATGAAGAAGTGGAGGAAGAACTAGAAGAAGAAGATTAAGAAGAAGAAGAAGGAGAAGTGAAAGAAGAAGAGGAAGAAGAAGAAGAATAGGAAGATGAAGAAGTTGAAGAAGCGGAAGAAAAAGAGGAATAAGAAGAAGAGGAGGAAGAACAAGAAGAAAAGAAGGAAGAAGAAAAAGAAGAAAATCAAGAGAAAGAAGAAGAAGAAGAAGAAGAAGAAGAAAGGGTAGAAGAAGAAGTTAAAGAAGAATAGGAAGAAGAAGAGGAAGAAGAGGAAGAAGAAGAAGAGTGAGAAGAAGAAGGGGAGGGAGAAGAAGAACAAGAAGAAGAGGAAGAAGAAAAAGAAGAAGAAGAAGAATTAGAAAAAGAAGAAGAAGAGGAAGAGTAAGAAGGATAATAGAAAAAAGAAGAAGTATGGGTAATTGAAGAAGAAGAAGAAGAAGAAGAAGAAAGAGAATAAGAAAAGGAATGAGAAGAAGAAGAAGAAGAAGAAAAAGGTTAAGAAGAAGGGGAAGAAGAAGAAGAAGAATGAGTGGAAGATGAGGATGAAGATGAAGAAGAAGAAGGTGAAGAAGGTAAGGAATAGAGAGAAGAAGAAAAACAAGAAGAACAAGAAGAAGTAGTGGAAGAAGAAAGTAGAAGAAGATGAAGAAGAGGATGAAAGATAAGGAGAAGATGAAGAAGTAGAAAATTAAGAAGAAGAAGAAGAAAGGTAGAAGAAGATGAAGAAGAAGGAGAAGAAAATGAAGAAGGATAAGAACAAGAAGAGGTATAAAAAGAAGAGGAAATAGAAGAGGACAAAGAAGAAGATGATCATTTAGAAGAAGAAGAAAAGAAGAAGAAGAAGAAGAAGAGGAAGAAGAAGAAGTAGGCGAAGAAGATGAGGAAGTAGTAGAAGAAGGGAAAGGAAAAGAAAAAGAACAGGAAGACGAAGAAGAGGAAGGAGATGAAGAAGAAGAGGGAGACGAGAAAGAGGAGCAAGAAGAAGAAGATGATAAAGAGAAGGAAGAGGAAGAAGAAGAAGAAGAAGAAGAAGAAGAGGACGAAGAAGAAGAAGATGAAGAAAAAGAGGAGGAAGAAGAAGAAGAAGAAGAAGTGTGAGAACAAGAAGACAACGAAGAAGAAGTGGAAGAAGAAGAGGAAGTAGAATAGGATGAAGAAGATGATGGAGGAGAAGAGGAAGAAGAAGAAGAAGTAGATGAAGAGGAGGAGGAAGAAGAAGAAGAATAAGATGAGGAACTTGAGGAAGAAGAGGAACAAAAAGCAGAAGAAGATAAGCAAGAATAAGAAGAAGAAAAGAAAGAAGAATAAGAAGATGAAGAAGAAGAGGATGAGCAGGAAGAAGAAATAAAAGAAGAAGAGGAAGAAGAAGTAAAAGAAGAAGTAGAACAAGAAGAAGATAAGGAAGAAGAAGAAGAAGAAAAAGAGGGAGAAGAGGAATAAGAAGAATAAGAAGAATAAGAATAATAATAACAATAGTAAGAAGAAGAAGATGAAGAAGTGGAGGAAGAAGAAGAAGAAGAAGTGGAAGAAGAAGAAGAAGAAGAAGTGGAAGAAGTGAAGGAACAAGGGAAGAAGAAGGAGAAGAAGAAGAAGAAGAAGAAGAAGAAGAGGAAGAATAAAGAAGGAAGAAAGAAGAACGAAGAAGGAAGAAAGAAAAAGGAAGAAGGAAGGAGGAAGGTAGAAGTAGGAAGGAAGAAAGAAGAAGAAAGAAAGTAGAATGAAGGAAGAAGAAAGAAGAAAAAAGTAGTTGATGAGAAGAAGAAGGAGAAGGAGAAGAAGGAGGACATGGAGGAGTTAGAGAAGGAAAGAGGAAGGAGAAGGAGAAGAAGAAGTAGAAGGAGATGGAGAAGAAAAAAAGGAGGAGGAGAAGGAGAAGGGGAAAGAATAGGAGAAAGAGGAGGAGAAGATGAAGGAGATGAAGAAGAAGAAGAAAAAGAAGTTGAAAAAGAAGAAGAATAAATAGTAGTAGTAGAAGAAGAATAATAGTAATGATAATGATAAGAATTAGAGGAGGAAGAAGAAGAGCAAGAAGAACAAGAAAAGAAGAAAAAGGAGAGAGAAAGATGAAGAAGATAGGGAAGGGGATGTAGAGGAAGAAGAGGAAGTAGAAGAAGGAGAAGAAGAAGAAGAAGAAGAAGAAGAAGAAGAAGAAAAAGAAAAAGAAGAAGATGATGGAGAAGACGAAAAAGCAAAAGAAGAAAAAGAAGAAGTAGAAGAAGAAGAAGAAGAAGAAGAAGATGGAGAAAAAGAAGAAGAAGAGGAAGAAGAAGAGAAAGAAGAGGAAGAGCAAGAAGAAGAAACGGAAGATGAGGAAGAAGAGGATGAAGAAGAGGAAGAAGATGAGGAAGAAGAAGAAGAAGAAGAGGAAGAAGAAGAAAAAGAAGAAGGGAAGAAATAGAGGTAGAAGAAGAAAAAGAAGAGGAAGAAGTGATGGATTAGTAATTAGGGATTAGGGGTTAAGGATTAGGAATTAAGGATTAAGAATTAAGGATTAAGGATGTAAGGATTTCAGATTAGGTGTTTGGGATTAAGGATTAAGGTTTAAAGATCAGAGATTAGGGATGAGGGATTTTGTATTAGAGATAATTGAATAGGGATTAGAGAGTAAGGGATTAGGATTAGGATTAGAAAAGCTATTATGATTTAATGATTAGTGATTAAGAATTAGAAGTTAAGGACAAAAGATTTTGAAATATTGATTATAGATTAGGGATTCCTTATTAGGAATTAAAGATTAAGGATTAAGGATTAGGGTTTAAGGATTAGGGAGAAGAAACGAGTAAGAAGAAAGTTAGAAGAAGAAGATGAAGGAAGAAAGGAGAAGAAGAAGAGGAAAAAGAAGAAGAGGAAAAAGAAGAAAGAGAAGAAGAAGAGAAAGAGTAAAGAATAAAGAAGAAGAAAAAGGAAGAAGGAAGAAGGAAGAAGGAAGGAGGAAGGAAGAAGGAAGAAGGAAGATTAAAGAAGAAAGAAGAAAGTAGAGAGAAGAAAGAAGAAAGAAGGAAGAAGAAGTGGAAGAAGAAGATGATGAGGAAAAAGGAGAAGGAAAGGGAGATGGAGGACGAGGAGAATGTGGAGGAGAAGGTGAAGGGGAAGGAGAAGGACAAGGAGAAGGGGAAGGTGAAAGAGATGAAGAGGGAGAAGGAGTAGAAGATAGAGAAGGAGAAGGCAAAGAAGAGGGGCAAGAAGAAGGAGGAGGAGAAGAAGAAGAAGTAGAAGAAGTAGTAGAAGAAGAAAAAGAAGAAGAAGAAGATGATGAAGAAGAATAAGAAGAAATAAAAGAAGAAGAAGAAGAAGAAGAAGAAGATGATGATGATGATGATGATGGTGATGATGATGAAGAAGAACAAGAGGAAGAAGAAGAATATGAAAAGAAGGGGAAGAAGAAGAAGAAGAAGAAGAAGATGAGGTTGAAGAAGTAAATGAAGAAGAAGAAGAAGAAGATGATGAAGACGATGAAGAAGAAGAAGTGGAAGAAGAAGAGAAAGAATAAAGAAGAAAGAGGAAGGAAGAATGAAGAAGGAAGAAGGAAAGAAGAACGAAGAGTGAAGAAGAAAGAAGAAAGTAGAAAGATCAAAGATGGAAGAAGAAAGAGGGAAGAAGAAGAAGAAGAAGAAGAAGAAGAAGAGAAGAAGAAGAAAGAAAGAAAAGAGGAGGATGAAGAGGAGGAGAAAAAGGTCAAGGTGAAGGACATGGAGAAGGAGAAGAAGAAGGTGAAGGAGATGGTGAAGGAGACAGATAAGGAGATGTAGAAGAAGAAAAAAAAGTAGAAGAAGTAGAAGAAGAAGAAGATGATGATGATGATGACGAAGAAGAAGAAATAGAGGAAGAAGAAGAAAAGAAGAAGAAGAAGAAGAAGAAGAAGAAGAGAAAGAAGAACAGAAAGAAGAAGAACAAGAAAGAAGAAGTAGTAGTAGTAGAAGAAGAAGAAGAAGAGGAAGAAGAAGAAGCAAAAGAAGAAGAAGAGGAAGAAGAAGAAGACGATGATGAAGAAGATGATGACGAAGAAAAGGAAGAAGAAGAAGAAGAAGAAGAAGAAGAAGAAGATGAAGAGAAAGAATAAAGGAGAAGGAGGACAAAAGAATGAAGAAGGAAGTAGGAAGGGGGAAGGAGGAAGGAGGAAGAAAGAAGAAAGTAGAAAGAAGAAAGAAGAAAGAAGAAAGAAGAAAGAAGAAAGAAGAAAGAAGGAAGAAGTAGAAGAAGATGAAGATGAAGTAAGAGAAGGAATTGGAGAACTAAGACGAGGAGGAGGAGGAGAAGGTGAAGGAGATGGAGAACGAGAAAGAGATAGAGAATTAGAAGGAGTAGAAGTCAGAGAAGAAGAAGGGCAAAAAGAAGGAGAATTAGAAAGACAAGGAGATGGAAAAGGAGAAGAAGAAAGAGGAGGAGAAGAAAAAGAAGAAGAAGAAATAGAGGAAGACAAATAAGAGGAAGAAGAATAAGAAGAAGAAGATGATGATGAATAAGAGGAAGAAGAAGAGGATGATGAAGAACAAGAAAAGATAAAGAAGAAGAAGAAGAATTGGTGGAAGAAGAAGAGGAAGAAGAAGAAGAAGAAGAAGAAGAAGATGATGATGAAGAAGATGAAGATGAAGAAGCAGAAGAAGAAGAAGAAGAAGAAGAAGAAGAAGAAGAAGATAAAGAAGAAGAAGAAGAAGAAGAAGAAGAAGAAATAAAGGAAACAGAAGAAGAAGAAGAAGACTACGAAGAAGAAGAAGAGTACAAATAAGAAGAAGAAGAAGTAAAGGAAGAAGAAGAAGAAGAAGAGTACGAAGAAGAAGAAGAGGAAGAAGAGGAAGAAGAACAAGAAGAAGAAGAGGAAGATAAGGAAGAAGTAAAAGAAAATGGAAAAGAAGAAGAAGAAGAAGAAGAATAGGAAGAAGAAGAGGAAGAATAAGAGGAAGAAGATGAAGGAGAGGAAGAAGATGAAGAAGAAGAAGAGGATGAAGAGATGGATTAGGGATTACAATTTAGGGATTACGATTTATGGATTAAAGAGGGAGTGATTAGAGATTAGAGAATATGGATTACAGATTATGGAGGTAGGGATTAGCGATTAGAGAGGTATTTGGGATTAGCAATTAGGGTTAAGGGAGGGTAGGATTAGGTATTAGTCATTAGGGATTATGGATTAATAATTAGGGATTAAGGTTTAGAAATGAAGGATTATGGATTAATGAGTAGGCATTAGGGAATAAGTAATAAGAATAAGGGATTAAGGATTAAGGATTAGAGACTAAAGAACAGAGATGAAGGGATTAATAATTAGAGATTAGGGATTAAGAACTAAGGGATTATTTATTAAAGATTAGGGATTATAGATTATAAAATAGGAATTAGGGATTAGAGATTAGTGAGTAAAGATTTCAGATTTATGATTAAGTATTAGAGATTACAAATCAGGATTAATATTAGGATTAGATATTAGAGATTATGGATTATATATTAAAGATTAAGGATTATAGATTAGGGTTTAGAGATTAGTGATTAAATATTATAGATTATAGATTAGGCATTAAGGGTTAAGAATTAGGTATTAGGGATTAGAGATTAAGAAATTGAGATTATGGATTAAGGATTAGGATTTAAGGATGGATTAGGGATTAAGGATTAGGAATTAGGGATTAAGGAACATGAAGAAAGAAGAAGGAAGAAGAAAAAAGAAAGAAGAAGGAAGAAGAAAGAAGGAAGAAGTTAGGAGGAAGAAGAAGAAGAGAAAGAAGAAGAATTAGGAAAAAGAAGAAGAATTAGGAAAAAGAAGAAGAAAAAGAAGAGGAAGAAATAAGGATAGAATAAAGAAGAAAGAAGAAAGAAGAACAAAGAAAGTAGAAGAAAGAAGGAATAAGGAGGAAGAAAGGTGGAAGGAAGAAGTAGGAAGAAAGAAGGAAAAAGAAAGAAGAAACAAGAAACAAGAAAGAAGAGACAAGAAAGAACAATGAAGAGGAAGAAGAAGAAGAAGAAGAAGAAGAAGGAGGAGGAGGATATGGAGGAGGAGGAGAAGCAGAAGGAGAACAAGAAGGAGATGGAGAAGGAGAAGGAGATGTAGAAGGTGATGGAGAAGGAGAAGGAGAAGGAGAAGGAGAAGGAGATAGAGAAAGACAAGGAGAAGTAAAAAGAGATGATGAAGTAGAAGAAGAAGAAGAGGAAGAAGAAGAAGAAGAAGTAGTAGAAGAAGTAGTAGTAGTAATAGAAGAAGAAGAAGAAGAGGAAGAAGAAGAATAAAAAAGAAGAAGAAATAGAAAAAGAAGAAGAAGAAGAGGATGAAGAAGTAGTAGTAGAAGACGAAGAAGAAGAAGTAGCAGTAGAAGAACAAGAACAAGAAGAAAAAGAAGAAAAAGATGACGAAGAAGAAGAGGAAGGAGGAGAAGAAGAAGAAGAAGAGGAAGGAGGAGAAGAAGAAGAAGAAGAGGAAGTAAAATAATAAGAAGAGGAAGAGAAGTAAGAAGGAGAAGAAGAAGAGGAAGATGAAGAGGAAGAGGAAGAAGGAGAAGATGAAGATAAGGAAGAAGAAGAAGAAGAGGAAGAAGAAGTAGAAGAAGAAGAAGAAAAGGAAGAAGTAGAAGAAGAAGAGGAAAAAGAAACAAATTAGGGATCAGAGGTTAGGGATTAAGAATTAGGGATTATGGATTAGTGATTAGGAATTATGGATTGAAGGATTAGGGATTGGGCAATAGGGAATATAGATTAAAGATTAATGAGGGTTAAGGATTAAGAATTAGGGATATATGAGTTAATAATTAGGGATTAAGGTTTTGGGATTTGGGATTAAAGATTAGGGAATATGGATTATGTATTAAGGAGGGAGGGATTGGGGTTTAGAGATTATGTATTAAGGATTACAGATTAGGGATTAGGGGGAAAAGGATTATATATTAGGCATTATAGATTAGGGATTAGGGATTAAAGATTATAGTTTTGCAATTAAGGATTAGGATTTTGGGATTAAGGAGTATAGATTGAGAAGTAGGGATTAAGGATTAAAGATTAGGAAGAAGGGGAAGAAGAAATGGAAGAAGGAAAAAGTAGAAGAAAAGGAAAAAGAAAAGGATTAAGGATTAAAAATGGAGAGTTATGATATTAGGTATTAGGGATTAAGGATTAGGAATTAAGGATTGTAGATTAGGGATTAAAAATTAATGATTAGAGAGTAGGGATTAAGGATTAGGTAGTAGTGATTAAGGAATAAGTAATTAGGATAAAGGGTTAATGATTAGGGATTAAAGATTACAGTTAAGGATTAGGGACAAAAGGATCAATGATTAAGGATTAGAAATTAAGGATTAATGGATTAATTTTTAAGGATTAGAGATTAAGGTTTTAGAATTTGGGTTAATAGATTAGGGAATAAGGATAAGGGATTAAGTAATATAGATTAGTGATTATGGATTAGGGATTGAAGATTATGGATTAGAAATTAGTAATTAGGGATTTGAGATTAAGTGATTAGGATGAAGATTACAATTTAGAGATAAAGGATTAAGCTTTAAGGATTAGGGATTAAAGATTGAGGATAAGGGATTAGAGATTATTGATTAGTGGAAATGGAATATAGATTATGAATTAAAGATTCGAGATCAGGTATTAAGGATTAAGGTCTAAGGATTAGGGATTAGGTATTAGAAATTAGGTATTTAGGAATATGGATTATAGATTAAGGAATAAGAATTAGGTATTAGAGAATAGGATTTTTCGTTAAGAGATTAAGGATAAGAGATTAGGGATTAGGGATTATGGATTAAGGATGGATTATAAATAAGGGATTAAGGATTAGGGTTTAATGATTAGGTAAAAACGATTAGGGATTATTGATTATGGAAGCCTACATTAGAGATTACAAATTTAGAATAAGAGATTAAGGAGTAGGGATTAGTGAATAAGGATTAAAGATTATGAGGAAGAAGAAGTAAAACAAAGAAGAGGAGGAAAAAGAAGAAGAAGAAGAAGGCAATGAAGAAGAAAAAGAAGAAAAACAACAACAATAACAAGAAGAGGAAGATGAAGAAGAAGGGGAGGAGGTAGAAGAAGGAGAAGAAGATAAGGAAGCAAAAGAAGGGAAAGAAGAAGAAAAAGAAGAAGAGGAGGGAGAAGAAGAAGAGGAGGAGGAAGAAGAAGAAGAAGAAGAAGAATAGGATGGAGAAGAGTGAGAAGAGTAAGAAGAAGAAGAAGAAGAGGAGGACGAAGAAAAAGAAGAAGAGGAGGAGGAGAAAGAAGAAGAGGAAGAAGAAGAAGAAGAAGAAAAAAAAGGAAGAGGAAGAATGGGAAAGAGAAGAATAAGAAGGGGAAGAAGAAGAAGATGAAGAAGTTGAGGAAGAAGAAGACAATGGTGAAGAATTTGTGGAAGAAGAAGAAGAAGAAGAAGAAGATGATGATGATCAGGATAAACATGAAGAAGATGAAGAAGAAAAAGAGAAGAAGAAGAAGTGGAAGATAAAGAACGAAAAGAAGAAGAAGAAGAAAGGAAGAAAAAGTTAAAGAAGAAGAAGAAGAAGAAGAAGAAGAAATTAAAGAAGAACAGGAAAGAGTAGAAGAATGAGGAGAAGAAGAAGAAGAAGAAGAAGAAGATGATGATGAAATAAAAGGGGAAGGAGAAGGAGAAGGAGAAGAAGAAGAAGAAGTAGAAGAAAGAGAGGAAAAAGAGGAAGAAGAAGAGGAAGAAGAAGAGGAAGAAGAAGAACAAGAAAAAAGGAAGATAGAGAGAAGAAGAAGCGAAAGAAGAAGAAGAAAGAGAGGAAGAAGATGAATAAGAAGAACAAGAAAAGAAGAAGGAGAAAAAGTAGGTGAAATGAAGAAGAGAAAGAAGTAAAAGAAGAAGAAAAAGTAGTAGAAGAATAAGAAGAAGAAGAAGAAGAGGAAGAAGAAGAGGAAGAAGAAGAGGAAGAAGAAGAACAAGGAGATGAAGAAGAGATAGATTTAGGTTTAGTGATTAGGGATTTGAGATTTAGGATTAGAGATTAGAGATTAGAGATTAAAAATTAAGATTACAGATTAAACAATTATAATTAGGATTATGCACCATGGATTAGGGATTAAAAAGGGAGGGATTAAGAATTTAGGAACATAGATTATGGATTAAGTAGGGAGGGATTGGGGATTAGAGTTTAGGTATTAGGGATTAAGGATTAAAAAGAGGGATTCAATGTTAGGCATTAGGGATTAGAGATTAAGTTGTTGGGATTATGGATTAGTAATAAGGAATTAGGATGTAGGGATTAAGGATTACAAATTAAGGAGTAGGGTTTAGAAAATAACTAATAGGGATGAAAGATTAAGGATTATGGATCAAGGACTAAGGTTAAGGATTAGGATTGAAGGGATTAATTTTTAGGAAATATAAATTAAGGATTAAGTAATTAATTATTAAAGATTAAGGATTTAGGATTAGGGATTATGGATTACAAAAAAATCCCAGTGATTAAGGTTTAGGGATTACGGATTAGGGATTACGGATTAGGGATTAGCGATTTCAAAAGTAGGATTACGTATTAGAGATTAGGGATTAGAGATTAAGGTATTATGATTGGGATTAAGGATGAAAGATTACAGAGAAGTAGAAGGACAAGCAGTAGAAAAAGGAGAAGGAGAAGGAGAAAGATAAGGAGAAGCAGAGATCAAAAAGAAGGAGAAGAAGAAGAAGAAAATGAAGGAGAAGAAGAAGAAATAAAAGAAGAAGAAGAAGGAGAAGAAAAGAAGAAGAAGAAGAAGAACAACAACAACAAAAGAAGAAGAAAGAGAAAAAGAAGAGCAAAAAGGGGAAGAACAAGAAGATAAAGAAGAAGTAGAAAAAGAATAAGAAGAAGAAGGGAAGGATGAAGAAGAAGAAGAAGAAGAACAAGAACAAGAATAACAAGAAGAAGAAGAGTAAGAAGAAGAAGAAGATGAGGAAGAAGAAGAAGAGGAAGAGAAATATGAAGAAGAAGAAGAGGAAGATGAAGAAGAAGAAGAAGAAGAAGAAGAAGGGGAGGAAGAGTTGGATTAGGGATTAGTAGTTAAGGATTATAGATAAGATGTTAGGGATTAAGAATTAGGGATTATGGATTAGCCATTAAGGATTTGGGTTTAAGGTTTATGGATAAAGGATTAAGGAGTAGGTATTACAGAAAAAATAATAGGGATGAGTAATCAAAGATTAGAGATAAGGGATTAAAGATTAAGGCATGAATGATTAAGGACTAGGCACTAAAGATTAAGGATTAAAGGATTAATTACTAAGGATTATGGATTGGGTATTAAGGATTAAGAATTATGGATTAAGAAATTTTTTTTATGAATTAAGAATTAGCAATTAGTTATTAAGGATTTAGGATTTAGGATTAGGGATTAGAGATTGAGGATTAGGGACTAAAGATTAAGAGATTATAATTAGGATTAACTATTATAGATTAGGGATTACATATTAAGGATTAAAGTTTATGTACTATAGATCAAGAATTAAGGATTAAGGATTAAGTATAGAGATTAAGGGTTAGGGATTAGAGATTATGGAATAGAGATTAGGGATTAAAGATTAGGAATTGTGGATTAAGGGTTGATTAGGGATTAGGGAGGGATGGATTAAGCACTATAGATTAAGGATTAGGGATTAGAGATTATGGAGGGATGAATTAAGGAGTAAGGATTAGGGAGTAATGATTAGGATTATGAAGAAGAATGTGTAGAAGAAGAAGAGGAAGAACAAGGAGAAGACGAAGGAGAAGTAGTAGGAGAAAGAGATGGAGGGCAAGAAGAAGGAGAAAGAGAAGAAGATGGAGAAGGAGAAGTAAAATGAGAAGAAGATGGAGAAGTAAAAGGAGAAGGAGAAGGAGAAGGAGAATGATAACGAGAAGGAGAAGGAGAGGAGGAAGGAGAAGGAGGATGAGAAGAAGAAGAGCAAGAAGAAGAGGAAGAAGAAGAAGAAGAAGAAGAAGAAGAAAAAGAAGATGAAAAAGAGGAGGAGAAAGAAGAAGAAATAGAAGAAGAAGAAGAAGGGGAAGAAGAAGAGGAAGAAAATAACAAGAAAAGAAGAAGGTGAAAAAGAAGAAGAAAGTGATGAAGAAGAAGAAGAAAAGAAGTGGAAGAGGAAGAAGAAGAAGAAGAAGAAAAAGGAGAGGAAGACAAAGATGAAGTAGAAGAAGAAGATGTAGAAGTAGAAGAAGAAGAAGAAGAAGAATAGGTTGAGGAAGAAGTAGAAGAGAAAGAAGAAGAGGAAGAAAAAGAACAAGAACAAGAAGAAAAAGAAGAGGAAGAAGAGGAAAAAAGGCAAGAGGATGAAGAATAGATGTAGAATAAGAAGAAGTTGTAGATGAAGAAGAGGAATGAAAGAAAAAAAGAAGTGGAAAAAGGAGAAGGAAAGCAAGTGAAATAGGAAGGAGAAGAAGAAGAGGAAGGAGATAAAGAATTTGAAGAAAAAGAAGATGAAGATAAGAAAGAAGAAGAAGAAGAGGAAGAAGAAGAAGAAGAAGAGGAGGAAGAAGAAGTAAAAGAAGAAGATGAAAAAGAAATAGATAAGGGATCAGGGGTTAGGGATTAGGGATCAAGAATTATGAAATAAAGGATTAGGGATTAGGAATTAATAAGGGAGGGATTGGGGATTCTAGATTAGGTATTAGGGATTATGGATTAATGATTAGGGGATGGATTAGGTATTAAGCATATAGATTACCATTAGGGTTTAAAGATTTAACATTAAAGATTATGATTTAGCAATTAGGGATTAGGGTTTAGACAATAAGTATTATGGATTAAGGAGTAGGGATTATGGATTAGGGATTAAGAAGAAGGGGAGCAAGAAAAAGTGGAAGAAGGAAGAAGTAGAAGAAGAGGAAGAAGAAAAGTATTCGTGGTTAAGAATTAAGGATTAAGGATCATGAATAAAATGATATGATATTAGGTGTTAAGGATTAAGGATTAAGAATTGGAGATTATGGATTACGAGTTAAAGATTTGTGATTAGGGATTATCAATAAGGGATTAGGGATTAAGGTTTAGGGATTAAGGATTATAAATAAGGGAGTAGGGATTAAGGTTAAGGATTAGGGATGAAGGGATCAATGATTAGGGATTAGGGATTAAAGAATAAGGATTAAGGGATTAATTTTTAAGGATTGCAGATTAAGGTTTCGAGATTACTGATTAGAGAAAAGTGATTAAGGATTAAGGATAAGGTAATAGACAATTAGAGATCACAAATTTAGGGATTAAACATTAGGAAGGGAGGGATTAATGAGTAGGGATTAGGGAATAACTGTTAAAGATTATGAAGAAGAAGGAAAAAATGAAAAGTGGAACAAAAAGAAGATGAAGAAGAAGAAAAATGTGATGAAGAAGAAGAACAACAATAAGTAGAAGAATAAGAAAAAGAAGAAGAAGAAGAAGAAGAAGAAGAGGAAGATGAAGAAGAAGAGGAAGAAGAAGAAGAAAAAAATAAGGAAGAAGAAGAAGAAGAAGAAGAAGAAGAGGAAGAAGAAGAAGAAGAAGAAGAAGAGGAGGAAGAAGAAGAAGAAGAAGAAGAATGAGATGGAGAAGAGTGAGAAGAGTAAGAAGAAGAAAAAGAAAAACATGAAGAAGAGGAGGAAGTAGAAGAAGAAGAAAAACAAGAAGAAGAAGAGGAATAATAAGAAGAAGAAGAAGAAGAAGAAGAAGAAAAAGAAGAATAAGAAGGAGAAGAGTAAGTGGAGGAAGATGAAGAAGAAGGTGAAGATGTTGAAGAAGAGGAAAAAGAAGAAGAGCAAGATGATAAGGAAAAAGATGAAGAAGAAGAAGAAGAAGAAGAAGAAGAGGTAGACTAAGAAAAAGAAGAAGAAGAAGAAGAGGAAGAGAGGATGAAAAGGAGAAAGTTAAAGAAGAAGAAGAGGAAGAAGAAAAAGAAATAAAAAAGGAGGAGAAGAAGAAAGAGAAAGAGTAGGAGAAGAAGAAGAACAACAAATAGAAGAAGAAGAAGAGGAAGGAGAAGAACAAGAAGAACAAAAAGAAGAAAAAGAGGAGAAGGAGGAAGAATAAGAGGATGAAGAAAAACAAGAAAAGAAGAAGAGGGTTAAAAAGAAGAAATGGAAGAAAAAAAAGAAAAAGAGGAAGAAGAGGAAGAAAAAGAACAAGAAAAGAAGAAGGAGAGAAAGAAGATGGGAAAGAAGAAGAAAAGGAAGAAGTAGAAGAAGGAGAAGGAGAAGAAGAAGAAGAAGAAGAGGAACCAGAAAAAGAAGAAGAAGATTAAGAAGAAGAGGAAGAAGAAAAGGAAGAAGAAGAATAAGAAGAGGAAGAAGAGACAAATTTGGGAATAGTGATTTAGGATTAAGGATTAGAGATTAGTAATTAGGGATTTGAGATTCAGGTTTAGAGATTAGAGATTAGGGATTAAGATTATAGACTGAGTAATTATAATAAGGATTATGGATTTAGGATTAAGGATTAGAAAAGAAGTGATTAGAATTTAGGAATATAGATTATGGATTAGGGAGGGAGGAATGAGAGTTTAGAGAATAAGTATTAAGGATTAGGGATTAGGGATTAGGGAGGGAGGGGTTTGATATTAGCCATTAGAGATTAGATATTAGGGAGTTAGGATTATGGATTAGTAATTAGGGATTAAGGTTTGGGGATTAAGGATTACAAATTAAGGGGTAGGGATTAGAGAATAAGTGATAGGGATGAGGGATTAAGGATTATGGATTATGGACTAAGGATTAGAGATGAAGGGATTAATGATTAAGGATAATGGATTAAGGATTAAGGGATTAATTATTAAAGATTAAGGATTTAACATTAGGAATTATGGATTAGGAAAAAGGAATTAGGGATTAGGGATTAAAGATTAGGTATTTCAAAAGTCAGATTATGTATAAGAGATTATTGATTAGAGATTAAGGGATTATGATTGGGATTTAGGATTAAGGATTATGGAGAAGTAAAAGAGAAGTCTTAGAAGGAGGAGAAGGAGAAAGACAAGAAGAAGGTGAAAGAAAAGAAGAAAGAGATGGAGGAGAAGAAGAAGAAATAAAAGAAGAAGAAGAAGGAGAAGAAGATGAAAAAGAAGAAGTGGAAGAAGAAAAGGAAGAATAAGAATAAGAAAAGAAGGAGAAAAAGAAGAAGAAGAAGGGGAAGAACAAGAAGAGAAAGAAGTAGAAGCAGAAGAGGAAGAAGAGGAAGATGAAAAAGACGAAGAAGAAGAAGAAGAAGAAGAGGAAGAACAAGAACAACAAAAAGAAGAGGAAGATGAGGAAGAAGAGGAAGAAGAAAAAGAGGAAGGGAAAGAAGAGAAAGAAGAAGTGGAAGAAGAAGAAGAAAGGGAAGAAGAGATGGATCAAGGATTAGTGATTAGATGTTAAGGATTAGAGATAAGGTGTTAGGGTCTAAGGAAAAGAGATTATGGATTAGCAATTAAGGATTAGCAATTAAGGATTAAGGCTTAAGGATTATGGATAATGGATTAAGGAGTAGAGATTATTGAATAAGTAATAAGGATTAAGGATTAGAGATTAGGTATTAAGGATTATGGGATTAATTATTAAGGATTAGGCATTAAAGATTAAGGATTAAGGGATAAATTACTAAGTTTTATGGATTAGGGACTACGGATTAGGAAATTGAGATTCGAAATTTAGGATTAGAGATTAGTTATCCGGGATCTGGTTTTTAGGATTAGGGATTAGAGATTAGGGATTAGGGACTAAAGATTAAGAGATTATAGTTAGGATTATCGATTATAGGTTAGGGAAAAAAGGATTAGGGATTAGATATTAGGGATAAGATATTAAGGATTAGAGATTATGAATTATAGATTAACGATTTAGGTAGGGATTAGGTATTAGGGATTATGGTTTAGGGATTGGAGATTAGGGACTAAAGAATAAAAATTATGGATTAAGGGTTGGTTAGGGATTAGAGAGGGATGCATTAAGCACTACAGATTAAGTATTAGGGATTAGAGATTAGATAGGGACAAACTAAGGAGTATTGATTATGGAATAAGGGATATGAATTACAAAGAAGAACAAGAAGAAGAAGAAAGTCTAGAAGAATAAGAAGAAAAACAAGGAAAAGGAGAAGGAGAATGATATAGAGAAGGAGAAGGAAAATGAGTGAAGATGGAGAAGTATAAGGAGAAGGAGAAGCAGAAGGACAAGGAGAAGGAGAAAGATAAGAAGAAAGTAAAGGAGAAGAGGAATGAGAAGGAGGATGAGAAGAAGAAGAAGAAGAAGAAAAAGAAGAAGAAAAAGAGTAAGAAGAAAAAGAAGAAGAAATAGAAGAAGAAGAGTAAGAAAAACAAGAAGAAAAAACAGAAAAAGAAGAAGAAGAGGAAGAAGAAGAGAAAGAAGAATAACAACAAAAGAAGAAGGAGAAAAAGAAGAAGAAGAAAGTGATGAAGAAGAAAAAGGAGGAGAAGAAGAAGAAGAAGATGAAGAGAAGAAGAGAAGAAGAAGAAACTAAAGAAGAAAAATAGGAAGAAGAAGAGGAACAAGAAAATGATGATGAAGAAGAAGAAGAGCAGGATGACGAAGAAGAAGAAGAAAAGGAAGAAGAGGGAGATGAGTAAGAAGGAGAAGAAGAAGAAGAAAATGAGGAAGAAGTCAAAAAGGAAGAATAAGAGGAAGAAGAAGAAGTGGAAGAAGAGATGGATCAGGGATTACTGATTATGGGTTATGGATTAAAGAGACGAAGAGAAAGAAGAGGAAGAAGAATAAGAAGAAAAATAAGAAGCAGAAAAAGAAGTCGAAGAAGAAAAAGAAGAAGAAAAAGAAGTGGAAGAAGAAGAGGAAGAAGTTGAAGAAGAAGAAGAAGAAGAAGAAGAAGAGGGAGAAGAAGAAGAAGAAAAAAGAGGAGGAGAAGAAGAAGTGGAAGAAGAAGAAGAAGAAGAAGAAGAAGAAAAAGAAGTTGTAGAAGAAGAAGAATAAGAATAGAAAGATGGAGAAGAGGAAAGGTAGAAGAAAAAGAAGAAGAAAATTAAAAGATAAAAAAGAAGAAGCAAAAGAGGAAGTAGAAGTAACAGAAAGAGAAGACGAAGAAGAAGAAGAAGAAGAAGAGGAAGAAGATAAAGAAGAATAAAAAGAGGAATAAGAAGAAAAGAAGGAAAGGAAGAAGAAGAGGAGGAAGATAAAGAAGAAGAAGAGGAAGATGATAATGAAGAAGAAGAAGAAGAAGAGGAAGAAGTGGAGGAAGAATAAGAAGAATAAGAAGTGAAAGATGAGGAGGAAGAAGAAGAAAAAGAAGAAGAAGAAGATGAGAAAAAAGAAGAAGAGAAAGAAGAAGATGAAGAAGAGGAAGAAGAAAAGAAAGAAGACAAAGAAAAAGAGGAATAAAGAGCATGGATTAAAGAATAAGTAATAGGGATTAGAGATTAAGGATTAGGGATTATAGATTAAGGGATTAATTATTAAGGTTTTAGGAAGGTATTAATGATTAGGGATTACAAATTAGGTAATCAAGATTAGGGATTACGGATGAGAGATCAGTGATTAAGGATTTAAGATTCAGGATTAGGAATTAAAGATTAAGGATTAGTGACGAGAGATTAAGCAATTATAATTAGGATTAAGGATTACGTATTATAGATTAAGGATTAAGGATTAAAAAGTAGAGATTAGGGTTTAGCGATTAAGGGTTAGGGATTATTTATTGCAAATTAGGTATCAAGGGTTTGGGATTATGTTTTAGGATTAGGGTTTAGGGATTAGAGTTTAGGGATTAGAGATTAGGAATTAAGGATTAAAAATTATGGACTAAGGTTGGATTAATGTTTAGGGATTAGGGATTAGGGATTAAGGAGAGATGGATTAGGCATTATGATTAGGATTGGGGAATAAGGATTAAGGATTACAAAGAAGAATGAGAAGAAGAGGTCATAGAAGAAGAAGAAGAAAAAGAAGAACAAGGAGAGGAAGAAAGAGAAGGAGGAGGAGAAGAAGAAGAGGAAGAAGAATAATAATAATAATAATAATAAGAAGAAAAAGAAGTAGAAGTACAAGAAGTAGAAGAATAGAATGAAGGAGAAGTGGAAAAGGAAGAAGAAAAAGAAGAAGAAGATGAAAAGATAAAGAAGGAGCAAAAGAGGAAGAAGAAGTAATAGAAGAAGAAGAAGAAGAAGAAGAAAAAGAAGAAAAGGAAGAATAAGAAGAGGAATGAGAAGAAGAAGAAGAAAAAGAAGAAGAAGAAGAAGAGGAAGAAGAAGAAGAAGAAGAAGAGGAAGATGATGAAAATGAAGTGGAAGAAGAGGAGGAGGAAGAAGTAAAATAATAAGAAGAAGAGAAAGATGAGGAGGAAGAAGAAAAAGAAGAAGAAGAAGATGAGAAAGAGAAGAAGAAGAAGAGGAAGAAGAAAATAAAGAAGACAAAGAAGAAGGAGAACAAAAGATGTATATGGGATTAGGGTTTAGGGATTAGGTGTTAGGAATTATGGATTAGGGATTAAGGATTAGAGATTAAAGATTATGGATTAGTAATTAAGGATGAAGGTTTAGAGATTAAGGATGAAGGTTTAGAGATTAAGGATAAAGGATTAAAGAGTAAAGATTAAAGAATAAGTAATAGGGATTAGGGATTATAGAAAAAGGGATTATTTTCTAAGGATTTTAGGTTAGGTATTAACGATTAGGGATTACAAATTAGGTAGTTAAGATTAAGGATTAAGGATGAGAGATTAGTGATTAAGGATTTGAGATTCAAGATTTGGAATTTGAGATTAAGGATTTGGCACAAGAGATTAAACAATTATAATTAAGATTAATGATTAAGAATTTTATATTAATGATTAAGGATTAAGGAGTAAAGATTAGGGATTATTGATTATAAATTAAGAATTAAGGATTTGGGATTAAGTGTTAAGGATTAGGGTTTATGGATTAGAGATTAGGGATTAAGGATTAAAAATTATGGATTAAGGATATATTAGTGATCAGGGTTTGGGGATTAGGGATTAAGAAGAGATGGATCAGGCATTATTATTTAGGGATTAGGGAATAAGGATTAAGGATTACAAAGAAGAACGAGAAGAAGTGGTCGTAGAAGAAGAAGAAGAAGATGATGATGATGAAGAAGAATTAGAAGAAGAAGAAGAAAAAGGATAAGGAGAAGGAGGAGGAGAAGAAGAAAATGAGGAAGAAGAAGGAGAAGAAGAAGAAGAAGAAGAAGAAGTAGAAGGACCAGAAACATAATAGGATGAAGAACATGAACAAGAAGAAGAGGAAAAAGAAGAAGAAGAAGAAGAAGAAGAAGAAGAAGAAGAAGAAGAAGAGCAACAAGAAGAATAAAAATAAGAAGAAGAAAAGACAAAGAAGAAGAAGAAGAAAAAGATGAAAATGATGAAGGAGAAGAAGTAGTAGTAGTAGAAGATTAAGATGAAGGAGAAGAAGAAGAAGAACAAGAAGATGAAAAAGTGCAAAATGAAGCGCAAAAAGTAGAACAAGGAGAAGAAGTGGAAGAAGAAGAAGAAGAAGAAGAACAAAAAGAAGAAAAGAAAAAGCAAAAGAAGATGAGGAAGAAGAAGGTGAAGAAGTCGAAGAAAGGGATGAAGAAAAGGAAGAAGAAGAAGAAGGAGAAAGAGAACTTGGAGAAGGCAGAGAAGGAGATTGGTAACGAGAAATAGAGGTAGGAGGAGAAGGATAAAAAGAAGGAGATAGAAAGAGAAAGAGAAGGAGAAGGGAAAGAAGAAGGAGAAGAAGATGAAGATGAGGAAGAGGAAGAAGAAAAAGAAGAAGAATACGAAATAGGAGAAGAGGAAGAAGAAGAAGAAGAAGAAGAAAAGTAGAAGAAAAAGTAAAAGAAAATGTAGAGAAGAAAAGGAAGAAAAAGAAAAAGAAGAAGGAAAAAAAGCAGAGAATGGGATGAAGAAGAAGAGGAAGGCAAAGAAGAAGAAGAAGAAAATGGAGAATAAGAAGAAGAAGAAGAACAAGAAGAAGAAGAAGAGGAAGAGGAAAAGAAGAAGAAGAAGAAGAAGAAGAGGACTAGTAAGAAGAAGAACAAAAAAGATAAGAGGAAGATGTGGAAGAAGAGGAACAAGAAGAAGTAGAAGATGAGGAAGAAGAAGAAGAAGAAGGAGAAGAGGAGGAGGAGGAATAAGAAGATGAAGAGGAACTTGAGATTGATTGGGGATTAGCAATTAGGGGTTAGGGAGAAGAAGAACAAGAAGAAGAACAATAATAAGAAGAAGAAGTAAAAGAAGTGGAAAAAGAAGAAGAAGAAAAAGAGGGAGAAGAAGTAGTAGAAGAAGAAAAAGTAGATGAAGAAGAATAAGAAGAGGAATAAGAAGAAGAAGAAGAGGAAGAAGAAGAATAAGAGCAAGAGGAAGAAGAAGAAAAAGAAGAGGAGGAAGAAGAAAAAGATGAAGAAGAAGAAGAAGAAGAGGAAGAGGAAAAAGAAAAAGAAGATGAGAAAGAAGAAGACGAAGATGAGGAAGAAGAAGGGGAAGAAATATGGATTAACGATTAGGGATTGGGGGTTATGGAGTAGGAATTATGTGTTAGAGATTAAGGATTACAGATTAAGGATTAAGGATGAGGGATTAGAGATTACAGTTTAGCAATTAAGGATTAGGGTTTGAAGATTGAGGATATGGGACTAAAAAGAGTAGGGATTAAGGAATAAGTAATAGGGATTAAGGACTAAAGATTAGGGAATAGAGATTAAGGGATTAATGATTAGAGATTATGAATTATTGATTATGGGTTAAGGAATTAGTTACTAAGGATTGTAGGTTAGGCATTGAGGATTAGGAATTACAAATTAGGTAATTGAGATTAGGCATTAAGGATTAGAGATTAGTGAATAGGGATTTTGGATTTAGGATTAAGAATTAGAGATAAGGATTAGGGACAAGAGATTAAGCGATTATAATTAGGATTAAGATTAGAGATCATAGATTAAGGATTAAGAATTAAGGATTTAGGATTAGAGTTTAGGGACTATGGATTAAGGATTAGGGATTATATTATAGATTAAGGATTATGGATTAGAGATTAAGTATTATGGACTAGTGTTTAGGGATTCGAGATTATGGATTTGAGATTAGAGATTAAGGATTAGGAATTATGGATTAAGGATGGATTAACGATTAGAGTTTGAGGATTAGAGAAAAGGGATAACAAAGGGATCATTTAGGCGTTATAGATCAAGGATTAGGAAATAAAGATTAAGGATTACGAAGAAGAATAAGAAGAAGAAGAAGAAGAGGAAGAAGAAGGCAAAGAAGAAGAAGAAGAAGTAGAAGGAGAAGAAGCATAATAAGAAAGAGAAGAAGTAGAAGAAAAAGAAGAAGAAGTTGAAGAAGAAGTGGAAAAATAAGAAAAATAATAGAAATATGAATAGGCAGACGAAGAAGAGGAAGAACAAGAAGAAGAAAAAGAATAAGTGGTACACGAAGACTAAGAATAAGAATAAGAAGAAGAAGAAGAAGTAGAAGAAAAGATGAATGAGAAGAACAAGAAGAAAAATAAGTAGAAGAAGAAGAGGTAAAAGAAGATAAAAAATTTTAAGAACAAGCAAAAGAAGGGGAAAAATAAATAGAAGAAGAAGAACGACTAAAAGAAGAAGAGAAGAAGTAGAAGTGGAAGATGAAGAAAAAGGAGAACAAGATGCAGAAGTAGAAGAAGGAGAATGCAAAGGAGGACATGGAGAAGGTGGAGAAATAGAAGGATAATAAGAATAAGAAGGAGAAGGAGAAGGAGAAGTAGAAAGAGAAGTAGAAAGGGAAGGAGAAGGAGACAGAGAACCAAAACGAGAGGGAGAGGGAGAAGGAGAAGGAGGAGAAGAAGAAGTAGAAGTAGAAGAAGAAGAAGAAGAAGAAGAAGAAGAATAAAAAGAAAAAGAAATAGAAGAAGAAGAACAACAACAAGAACAAGACATAGGAGTAGAAGAAGAAGAAGAAGAAGAAGAAGGAGAAGAAGAAGAAGAAGAAGAAGGAGAGGAAGAGGAAGAAACAAAGAAGAAGAAGAAGAAGGAGAAACAGAAGTAGAAGAAAGGGATGAAGAAGATGGGGAAGAAGAAGAAGAGAAATATGAAGAAGAAGAAAATGAAGTAGAAGAAAAAGAAAAGGAAGAAGAAGAAATAAAGAAGAAGAGGATGAAGAAAAGAAGAAGAAGAGGAAGTAGAAGGAGAAGAAGTAGAAGGAGAAGAAGTAGAAGAAGAGGAAGAAGAAGAAGAAGTGGAAGAACAAGAAGAGCAAGTGGAAGAAGATGAAGAACACAAAGAGGAAGAAGTGATGGATTAAATATTAGTGATTAGTGGCTAGAGATTAGTGAGAAGATTAATAATAATAATAAAAAAATGAAGAAGATGTTTAAGAAGAAAAAGAAGAAGAAGAAGAAGTAAAAGAAGAAGAGGAGGAAGAAAAAGAACAAGAAGAAGAAGAAAAGGGAAAGAAGAAGAATAAGAACAAGAAGAAGAAGAAGAAGGAGAAGAAGAAAATGAAGAAGAAGAGGAAGAGGAAGAAAAAGGGCAAGATGATGATGTTGAAGAAGAAGAAGAAGTAGAAGAATAAGAAATGGAAGAAGAGGAAGAAGGACAAGAGGAAAAAGAAGAAGAAGTAGAAGAAGAAAAAGAAGGAGAAGAAGAGGAGGAAGAAGAAGAAGAAGAAGAAAAAGGAGAAGCAGAAGATGGAGAAGAAAAATAAGAAGAAGAACAAGAAAAAGAAGAAGAGGAATAGGAAGAAGAAGAAAAGAGGAAGAAGAAAAAGAAGAAAAAGTGGAAGAAGTAGAAGAAGAAGAAGAATATGAATAAGCGAAAGAAGAGTAGGAAGAAGGAGAAGAAGAAAAGGAAGAATAAAGAGAAAAAGAAGAAGAATATGAATAAGAATAAAAATAAGAATAAGAAGAAGAAGAAGAGAAAGGGGAAGAAGAAGAAGAAGAGGTCAATTAGTAAAAGAAAAAAAGAATAATAATAATAAGAAGAAGAAGAGTAGATGAAAAAGAGAAGGAGAAGAAGTAGAAGGAGAGGAGCAAGAAGAAGAAGAAGAAGAAAAAGAAATGGAAGGAGAAGAAGAAGAAAAAGAAGGGGGTAGAGAACAAGAGTTGGAAGTAGTAGTAGTAGTAGTAGTAGATGAAGAAGTAGAAGAGGAAGAAGAAGAACAAGGTGATGTAGAAGAGGAAAAAGATGTGAAAGAAGAAGAAGAAGAAGAGGAAGAGGAAGGAGAAGAAGAAGAAGGTGAGGAAGACTAAGAAGAAGGAGAAGAAGAAGAAGAAGTAGAAGAAGAGGAAGAAGAAGAAGAAGAAGAAGACAAAGTAGAACAAAAGCAGAAGAAGATCAAAAAGAAGAATAAGAATATGAAGAGGAAGAAGACAAAGAAGCAGAGGAAGAAGAAGAAGAAGAAGAAGAAGAAGAAGAGGAAGGGAAGAGGAAGACGAAGAAGAAGTATTAGAAGAAGAAGAAGAAGAAGAAGATGAAGGACAAGAGGAAAAAGAAGAAATAGTAGTAGTAGTAGTAGAAGAAGAAGAAGAAGAGGGAGAAGAAGAAATAGAAGAACAAGAGTAAATTGAAGAAGAAGAGGAAGAAGATGAAGAAGATGAGGAAGAGCTAGAAGAAGAAGAAGAAGTTAAAGAAGAAGAGGAAGAAGATGAAGATCAGGAAGAAGATGAAGTCAAAGAAGAGGAAAGAGAAGAGGAAGAAGAGAGGAGGAGGAAGAAAAAGAGGAAGAGGAAGAAGAATAAGAAGAAGAAGATGAAAATAAAGAGGAAGAAGAAAAAGAACAAGAAGAGGAATGAAAAGAAGAATAAAAAAATGAAGAGGAACAAGAAGAAGAAGAAGGAGAATAATTAGAAGAAGAAGAAGAAGAAAAAGAAGAAAAAGAAGTACAAGAAGAAGATTTTGAAGAAGAAGAAGAAGAGTAAGCCAAAGAAGAGGAAGGAAAAGTAGAAGAAGATGGAGAAGAAGAAGAAGAATGACAAGAGAAAGAGGAGGAGCATGAAGAAGACAAAGAAGTAGAAGTAGTAGTAGAAGAAGAAGAGGAAGAAGAAGAAGAAAAGGAAGAAGAAGAAGAAGAAGAAAAAGAAGAAGAATAAGGATGAAAGGAGGAAGGAGAAAAGGAAAAAGAAGTAGTAGAAGAAGAAGAAAAAGAGGAGGAAGAAGGAGACGAAAAATAAGAGGAATTAGAAGAAAGAGAAGAAGAGGAACAAGAAAAAGATGATGAAGAAGAAGAAGAACAACAACAACAATAGGAAGATGAGGAAGACGATGAAGAAGAAGATGAAGAAGATGAGGAAGAAGGAGAAGAAGAAGAGGAGGAAGAAGAAGTAGAAGAAGAGGTCGAAGAAGATGAGGAAGAAGAGGAAAAAGTAGAAGAAGAGGAGGAAGAAGAAATGATAGAAAAGCAAGAAGAAAAGGAAGAGTAAGAAGAAAAAGAAGAAGAAAGGGAAGAAAAAGAAGAAGAAAAGGAGATGAAGGAGATAAAAAAAAGAAGGCAAAGAAGAACCAGAGGAAGAAGAAGTAGAAGAAGAAGAAGAAGAAGAGGAGGAAGTAGAAAAAGTAAAAAAAAAGTAGAAGATGAAGAAGAAGAAGAAGAGAAAGAAGAGATAAATTTAGGATTAGTGGTTTAGGATTAAAGATTCGAGATTAGTGATTAAGGATTTGAGATTCAGGATTAGAAATTAAAGATTAGAGATTAGGATCACAGATTAAGCAATTATAATTAGGATTATGGACTAAAACGAGAGGGATTAGGAATTTGGAAATACATATTATGGATTAGGAAGGAATTTGATATTAGGCATTAGGGATTAGAGATTAAGGAGTTGGGATTATGGTCTAGTAATTAGAGATTAGGGTTTAGAGATTAAGGATTACAAATTAAGAAGTAAGGATTAGAGAATAAGTGATAGGGATGAGAGATTAATGATTAGGGATGAAGAGATTAGGGACTAAAGATTAAGTATTAGGGATGAAGAGATTAATGACTAAGGATTATGGATTAATGATAAAGGGATTAATTATTAAAGATTAAGGATTTTGCATTAGGGATTTTGGATTAGGGAAAAGGAATTAGGAATTAAGTTTTAAGGATTAGGGATTAGAGATTAGGGAATTCATAAGTCAGATTATGTATAAGAGATTATTCATTAGGGATTAAGGTATTATGATTGGGATTTAGGATTAAGGATTATTGAGAAGTAGAAGAACCAATAGAAGAAGAGGAAGGAGAAGGAGAAAGAGAAGAAGAAAGAGAAGGAGAAGGAGAAGAAGAAGAAGAAGATAAAGGAGAAGAAGAAGAAATAAAAGAAGAAGAAGAAGAAGAAGAAGAAGAAGAAGAAAAGAAGAAGAGAAAGAAGAAGAGAAATAAGATGAACAATGAAAGAAGAAGAAGGAGAAAAAGGCGATGAAGAAGAAAAAAAGAATAAGAAGAGAAAGAAGAAGAAAGAGAAGAAGAAGAAGAAGAAGAAGAGGAAGAACAAGAACAACAACAAGAAGAAGATGAAGAGGAGGAAGAAGAACATGATGAGGAAGAAGAAGGGGAAGAAGTAGAAGAAGAAGAAGAGGAAGAAGTGGAAGAAGAAGTGGAAGAAGAAGAAGAAATGGAAGAAGAGATGGATTAGAGATTAGGGATTAAGGGTAAAGATTAGAGATAAGCTATTAAGGATTAAGGATTAAAGATTTAGGATTGGGGATTATGGTTTAACAATTAAGTATTAGGGTTTAAGGATTATCGATAAAGGGTTAAGGGTAGGGATTAATGAATATTTAATATGGATTAAGGATTAAAGATTAGAGATTAGGGATTAAGGATTAAGGGAATAATTATTTAGGATTAGGTATTAAACATTATGGATTAAGGGATTAATTTATAAGGATTATGGACTAGGTATTAAGGATTAGGGATTACAGATTAGGAAATTGAGATTAGGAATTAAGGATTAAAGATTAGTTATCAAGGATTCGAGATTCAAGATTAGGGATTAGAGATTTTTGATTAGGGACTAATGATTAAGCGATTATAATTAGGATTATCAATTGTAGATTAGAGAATAAGGATTAGGGATTAGATATTATGGATTAGAGATTATGGATTATAGAATAAGGATTATGGATTATGGATGATGTAATAGAGATTAGGGGTTAAGGATTAGGAATTATGGATTAAGGGTTGGTTAGGGATTAGGGAGGGATTGATTAAGCACTAGAGGTTAAGGATTAGGGATTAGAGATTAGGATGGAACAAATTAAGGAGTGGAGAATAGGGAATAAGGATTACGAATTACGAAGAAGAAAAAGAAGAAGAAGAAAGGATAGAAGAAGAAGAACAACAACAAGGAGAAGAAGAAAGAGAAGCAGTAGGAGAAGGAGGAGGAGAAGAATGAGAATGAGAAGGAGATGGAGAAGAAATATGAGAAGATGGAGATGTTGAACAAGAAGGTGAAGGAGAACTAGAAGGAGAAGGAGAAAGATAAGGGAAGGAGAAGGAGAAGAAGAATAAAAAGAAGAAGTAGAAGAAGAAGAAGAAGAAAAAGAAGAAGAAAATGAGGAGGAAGAAGAAGAAATAAAAGAAGAAGAATAAGAAAAACAAGAAGAATAAGAAGAAAATAAGAAGAAGAAGGGAAAGAAGAAGAAGATGATGAATAACAAGAAAAGAAGAATGAGAAACAAAAGAAAAAAAAAGTGATGAAAAAGAAAAGTAGAAGAAGAAAAAAAGAAAAAAAAGAAGAAAAGAAGAAGAGGAAGATGAAGAAGAAAAACAACAGGAAGAAGAAAATGATGAAGAAGAAGAAGACGAGGAGGAAGAAGAAGAAGAAGATGAAGAAGAAAAGGAAGAAGAGGAAGAAGTGGAAGAAGAAGAAGAAGAAGATGTGGTAGAAGAAGAAGAAGAGGAAGTAGAAGAAAAGGAAGAAGAAGAAAAGGAAGAGACAGAAAAGATGGATTAGGGATTAGCAATTATGGGTTAAGGATTAGAGAGATGAAGAAGAAGAATAATAAGAAGTAGTAGAAGAAGTTGAAAAGGAAAAAGAAGAAGAAAAAGAAATGGAAGAAGAAGACAAAGAAGAAGAAGAAGAAGAAGAAGAAGAAGAAGGGGAGGGACAAAAAGAAGAAGGAGAAGGAGAAGAAGAAGAAGAAGAAGAAGAAGAAGAAAGTGATGAAGAAGAAGGGGAAGTACAAGAAGAAGAAGAAGAAAAAGATAATGAAGAAGAAGAATAGGAAAAACAAAACGAAGAAGAAGAAGAAGAAAATAAGAAGAGGAAGACAAAGAAGAAAAAGAATAGGAAGAAGAAGAGGAAGAAGAAATTGATGAAGAAGAAGAAGACGAGGAGGAAGAAGCAGAAGAATAAAAGAAAGAAGAGGAAGATGAGGAAGAAGTCGAAGAAGAAGAAGAAGAAGATGATGAGGAACAAGAAGAAGAAGAGGAAGGGGAAGAAGAAGAATTGGAGGAAGAAGAAAAGGAAGAGGAAGAAAAGACAGATTAGGGAATAGGGATTAGTGATTATGGGTTAAGGATTAGAGAGATGATGAAGAAGAAGAGGAAGAAGAAGAAGAAGAAGAAAAAGAAGTAGAAGAAGTTGAAGAGGAAAAAGAAGAAGAAAAAGAGGGAGAAAAAGAAGAAGAAGAGGAGGAAGAAGAAGAAGAAGAAGAGGAAGAAGAAGAAGAAGGAGAAGAGGAAAAAGAGAAAGAAGAAGAGGAAAAGATAAAGAAGAAGAAGCAAGAGAGGAAGAAGAAGTAGTAAAAGAAGAAGATGAAGAAGAATAGCAAGAGGAAAAAGAAGAAGATGATGAAGAAGAAGAAGAAAAGGAAGAATAGAAGAAAAAGAAGAGGAAGATGATGGAGAAGATGAAGAGGATGAAGAGGAAGTAGAAGAAGAACAATAAGAAGAAGAGGAAGTTGAGGAGGAAGAAGAAGAAGATAAAGAAGAAGAAGAAAAAGAAGAAGAAGAAGAAGAGGAAGAAGAAGAGAAAAACATGAAGAAGAAGGGGATGAAAAGATGTATAAGAGATTAGGGGGTTAAGTATTAGGTTTTAGGGATTAAGGATTACGTATTAGGGATTAAGAATTAGGGATTAGAGATTATGGATTAGTAATTAAGGATTAAGGTGTTGAGATTATGGATAAAGAATTAAAGAGCAAGGATTATGGAATAAGTATTAGGGATTATGTATTAAGTATTACTGATTTAGGATTATAGATTAAGGGATTAATTACTAAAGATTGTTGGTTAGGCATTAAGGATTAGAGATTACAAATTAAGTAATTAAGATTAGGAATTAAGGATGAGAGATTAGTGATTAAGGATTTGAGATTAAGGTTAAGAATTAGAGATTCAGTATTAGAGATAAGAGATTAAGTGATTATAGTTAGGATTATGGATTAAGGATTAAGGATTAAGGATTAAGGATTAAGGATTAAGAATTAGAGATTAGGGATTAAGGATTAGGGATTAAGGATTAGGGATTATTGATTATAAATTAAGGATTAAGAATTTGTGATTAAGTATTGAGGAATAGGGTTTAGGGATTAGATATTAGGAATTAAGGATTAGAAATTATGGATTAAAGATGGATTAATAACTAAGATTTAGGGATTAGAGATTAAGGATTAAGGAGAGATGGATTAGGCATTATGGATTCTTGATTAAGGGATATGGATAAAGGATTACGAAGAAGAACGGGAAGAGGAAGAAGACAAATAATAAGAAGAAGAAGAAGAAGAAGAAGAAAAAGGCAATGAAGGAGAAGATGAAGAAGAAAAAGAAGAAGAACAAGAAGAAGAAGATGTAAAAGAACAAGAAACAATAGAGGAAGAAAGAATAAGAAGAAGAATAGGAGGAAAAAGAAAAAGAAGAAGAAAAAGAGTAATAAGAAAAATAAGAATAAGAAGAAGAAAAAGATAAAGAAGAAGAAGAAGAAGAGAAAGGAGAAAATGATGAAAGAGAAGTAGAAGAAGTAGTACATACAAGAAGAAGATGGAGGAGAAGAACATGAAGAAGTAGAAGATGAAAAAGAAGAGAAAAAAGTAGAATAAGAAGAAGAAGAGGAGGAAGAAGAGGATGAAGAAGAATAAGAACAAAAAGAAGAAGGCAAGAAGTAGAGGAAGAAGAGGAGGAAGTTGGAGAAGAAGATGAAGAAGGAGAAGAAGAAAAGGTAGAAGATGATGGAGAAGGAGAAGGAGGACTTGGAAAAGATGAAAAAGGAGATGGAGAATGAGAAAGAGAGGGAGGAGGAGAAGGATAAGGAGAAGGAGATAGAGAAAGAGAAGGAGAAGGAGAAGGAGAAGGAGAAGGAGAAGGAGAAAAAGAAAGAGAAGAAGAAGAATAAGAAGAAGAAGAAGAAGGAGAAGAAGGATGAGGAAAAGCAGAAGAAGAAGAAATAGAAGTAGAAGAAAAAGAAGAACAAAAAGAAGAAGAAAAAGTTGAAGTAGAAGAAGAAGAAGAAGAAAAAGAATAAAAAAAGAAGAAGGAGAAATAGAAGTAGAAGAAAAGAAGAGGGAATGTAGAGGAAGAGGAAGAAATAGAAGAAGAGGAGGAAGAAAATAAAGGACATAAAGAAGAGGAGGAAGAAGAAGAAGAAAAAGAGGATGGATAGGAAGAATCTATGAATAGTAAAAATAGTAATAATAATAAGAAGAAGTAGTAGTAGAAGAAGAAGAAGAGGAAGATGAAAAGTTGAAGAAGAAGCAGAAGAATAAAAAGTGGAAGAAGAAGAAGAAGAGAAAGAATAAAGAAGAAAGAAGACCAAAGAAATAAGAAAGAAAAAGGATGATAGTAGAAGGAAGAAGGTAGAAGGAAGGAGGAAGTATGAACAAAGAAGGTAGAAAGAAAAAGAAAGAACAATAAAGTAGAAGAAAGAAGAAGAAAGAAGAATATGGAAAGTAGAAAGAAAGAAGAAGGAGAAGAAGAACGAGAAGGAGGAGGAGGACATGCAGAAGGAGTGGGAGAAAAAGAAGAAGAAGGAGGACTAGAAAGAGAATGAGGTGGAGAAGGAAAAAAGAACTAGAAGGAGATGGAAAAGGAGAAGGAGAGGAAGAAAGACAAGAAAAAGGAGAAGGAGAAGTAGTAGGAGAAGAAGAAAAAGAAGAAGAAGAAGAAGAAATAGAAGAAGAAGAAGAAGAAGAAGAAGAAGAAGAAGAAGACAGGGAAGATGAAGAGGATAAAGAAGAACAACAAAAGAAGAAAATGGAAAAGAAGTAGAGGAATCCTTCATCTTCTTTATCCTTAATCGCTAATCCCTAATCCTGCTCTTCCTATTTCTCGTTCCCTAATCTTTAAACCTTAATCGTTTACCCTAATCTCTAATCCCTATACCTTAACCCTAATCACTAGTCCCTATTCCCTAATCCTTAAATCCAAACTCTAATTGCTAATCCTAGTCCCTAAACCATATCCCTAATCTTTAATCTTTGATCTTAAATCTTTAATCTTTAATCTTTAATCTTGAATCTTGAATCTTTAATCTTTAATCTTTAATCCATAATTTTGAATCCCTCCCAATTTTATGCCTAATCCCCAAAACCTAACTCTTAATCCCTAAGCCCTCGCCCACTAATCCATAATCTATCTTCTTATACTTCGAATTCTTCTTCTACTTCTTCCTTATCTGCTACTTATTCTTCCCTTTCTTGCTCTTCTTACTCTTCTTGTTTGTCACCCTCTACTTCTTCTTCCTCATCTTCTTCTTCTTCTTCTTCTTCTTCTTCATCTTCTTCTTCCTATTCTTCTTCTTCTTCCCCTTTCTATTCGTCTTCTTCAACCTCTTCCACTTCCTCTTCCTTTTCCTCCTCTTTTCCTTCTTCTTCTTATTCTACTTCATCTACTTCATCTTCTTCCATCTTCCATCTTCCATCCTTCTTATTTCTTCCTTCTTCCTTCTTCCACTTCGTTTTTCTTCTTCATTCTTCCTTCTTCTTTCTTCCTTTTTTCTTCCTCTTTATTCTTTCTTTCTCCTTCTCCTCTTCTTCTTCTTATTCCTCTTCCTCCTCCTCTTCTTCTTCTACTTCTTCTTCTTCTGCTTCTTCCACTTCTTTTTCTTCTTCTTCCCCTTCTTCTTCTTCTTCCTTTTCTTCTTTTTCCTGTTCGTCTTATTCTTTTTCTTCTTCTCTTTTTCTTCTTAATCTTCTTCTTCTTCTTCAGCTTCATCATCATCATCATCATCATCATCACTTCTTCCACTTCTCCTTTTTCTTCAACTTTTCTTCTTGTTCATCTTCTCCTCGTTGTTCTTCTTCTTCTGCTTCTTTTCCTTCTTCTCCCTCCACTACTTTTTCTTCTTCATCTCCTTCTTCTTGTACTTCTTCATTTTCTTGTAATTCTTCTTCTTCTTTTTCTACTTCCTCTTCTTCTTCCTATTCTTGTTCTTCTTGTTCCTCTTCTTCTTTTAGTTCTTATTCTTTTTCTTCTTCTTCTTTTTTTCCTTTTCTTCTTTTTCTTCTTCTTCCTCTTTTACCATGTCCTCTTCTTGTTCTTCTTCCAATTCTTTCTCATCTTCATCCTCCTCTTCTTCTTCTTCTTCTTCCTCCTCTTCCTCTTCATATTCTTTGCCTTCTTTTTCTTCTTCCTCCTTTTCTTCCTCTTTTTCTTTTTCTTCCTCTTCTTCTTCTTCCAAGATTTCTCCTTTCTTTAAAGCCATTTTGAAGTGCCTACATCATGCTCTTCCTTAGAAACATGCCCAAATTTTTTTAATTTTTTCTTTAGATATGTTTTAAATAAGTAACCTCTAAATCAAAGTAGGTTATGAAGTATATACATCCAACCCTTTCTCAATTCTTCCTCATAATGATGCCATTATAGCAATTTTTTAACAATAACAACAATTACAATAAAATTCAACCATGTCATATCATCCCTAAGAATAAGGAAGTAGTAGACATTACTGAAGCATGTTCTCTTTAGTATGGCCTTTATCCTTTGGAAAGTAAACATCCTAACTACTAATGAGAAATATCAACCTTTATTCCATCTAATGTGCATTGTATGACTACATCATTCTAAATGGGATTTACACTTATCTCTTGTTCTGGGTGGCTCCTCTAACGTGAATTATTTAAGGTTCTTCTCATCTTTAACCTACCTATGTAAGGAATGCCTCATGCTTAATTTCTATTGTACTTGGTCCTCACCCACACTTTTATACCCATTGAGACTTTGATCTTCTTCTATATTTAAGTTTGCATTATTTTCCTCCTTATGGAGTCTTTTGTTTAGGAACCCACTCAAGTTTAGTTGTTACATTACTAAGAGTTTTTGACACTAGATTTCACACGGATAGTAAACACCTATGAGGATGAATTCATAGTATCAAGCTCCACCAACTTCTAATTTGTACCCAAATGCTGATCCATCTTATGCCTATTAAAGTTCTCCACTTGAGTGTCCAGCAAAGATACTATGAAGGCCCCATTTTCCCTTGGTAAGTACTATAACGAGTTATATGCTTTTTGTAGCTCTAATCCTTTGAATATTCCACTCTACAAAAGCAACCATGTTTTATTAGCTAAAAAACAAGCCTCAAGGTAGACTACATACCTCTACAACACTTCTTATCGTGAAGCATTTGCATTTTAAAGGCACAACACATGCACAGTAACACATGGGACTAATAAATTCATGAAATTCATTGCACTATTCAAAATTAGCCTACTTTCACAACTTGATTTCCCCAAGTTAATTGTCCATAAATCACTTACCCAGCAAAAATTATGGAACCAGTTAAGAAGCTGTATCTCCAACCAATAATTTGAAATTGACTAAAGATTCTAGGTCCCAATAATGCTCCTCCTTCTAAGGGTGCACTCCTCTCTCTTAAAAATATAGTTATGATTCGATGCTAATAAAGAGGCTCTTAACCTTATAAGCACTCTAATAGAATTCTTTTAGGTCTATCCAATAAAGGTGTTTCTCAAATACAATACACCATTTCATTTATTTAGTCCTTGATGTAGGTAACTATTATAGAGCTTAGATGCATAATAAATCTCTGAATGGTTAATTATCTATAACTTGTTTGCCTTGGTAAACGTGCTGACATACCCAAAATGAAATAGCAATTTGCATAAAACCCTTTAGATAAGATGGGGGACCATTCCTTAGCAACACTAGTGAACACATAGTTTGAAAACCTCTACTGTTTATAATATCTCTTAGGATCCCACATTGAATACATCTCCAATAATTGCACATCTTTTATGTTGCCATTTTGAATCCTTCCTTTGCTACAAATATTCGGAAGATTTGCATTCCTTTCAATAAACATATATAGAAGAGAATTAACATTGCTTCTTCTTACCTCGTAGATGTGGGCATGCTCCAACCAAGCTTGAATTATAACCATCAAGATCAACAACATATAGGAAACTAAATACAACTAGATTCTATGCCAAGTGAGCTTCACATGGTTAATAGCAATAAAGTAATAGAATACCTTATTTGCCCCTATTTGATCAAGTCAAAATACACTAATTCATGATAAGGTAAAGCCATGAGCAATGCCAAATATCTCTTTCAAGTGAGCCTAATAACAATATTGCCATTTGTAGTTCCTCAAAAGATTTGGGATAGAAAAGACTACTACTCCATTCTCCAGCAAATCCAACATTCTTCTGCAATGCTACCATTGATTGTATTTTAATTTTCAAGATTTCATAAGTGAAGCTTTATCCTTTTCTATTTTCATTATCATCTCCAAATTCATTCCATAGTTCCCTTGCCTTTTCCGAAGGCACAAGGTGGTGCAAATATAATGGATGGACTAAGATTGCATAAGACTTCCATCTACTTTTTCAACAACTGCAACATAATTTTTGAAGAATCACGACGGCCATCATCCACTTATAACTTTAAGGATGTTTCTTTTTAATTGTAATAATTACATCTTCCCCCTTCAGTCTTTATTTTGATACCCACTCAGTCTCAGATGAATCACCACAATGCCCCTTATTCCTAGTTTTTGATCTACCCCTATGCATAACTTGTAGAATATCTTTAATCTATTAGTACTTACTAGTCTTTTACCTACTAAAATCTTTACAATTTAATGTCTTCCTCAGTTATTTTTTTATAAACACTCTCTTCTTTTAGGTTGCATAATCGTCCATGGTTCTAAACCATGTTGCTTCTCAACATGAGCTTTTAATCCTAATTGTGTGAAAACTAACCTCACATTCTTTTCTTGATAAATTCATACATCTATAAGATAGAAGGTCTTAACTATAGCAACATTGTGAGCTAGCATGCCAATTATTCATATCTTAGAAGCATGTCCCACCTTGCCACAATTGACGTACATAAAGGGTAGTCCCTAATACTCAAACTTCTAAAAAGATTGACCTAATGGCCCATTATGCCACTGATCTATTCCTAGTGGCTTTGAATAATCTACAAAGGATGACATCTACATGTTAACCATCTAACCATTAATCTAAATGGGTCACCTATGCCTTTGGCAATGGGTATAATGTTTTACATGTCCTAATAAATAAGAGGGAGTACCTAAAAATGAACCCAAATTAAGGAGCACAAAATCATTGAAGTATTGGGATTAAAACCATGTGTCTATTATCTAAGCCCAATGTAAGGCATAGAACCTTCTAAGGTCCTACCAACCACATAAAATCTATATTTGCATCTAAATCAAGTGAAAATGAAATCATCCAACCAACAAATCTAGAACTTGGTGCCCACTAAAATGGTCTCATCTACATTGGAGTATTTTGACAACTATTAAAAAGAAAAACAACCGCTATTCTAAAAAACTCATACTGGGGAAATCAAACTCATCAACCAAAGCCTATTTCAAAAGGTGTATTTCATCATTAATGATTGAAGAGGTATCAATTTGTGGTAGCATCTCCAAATCTAAATTTTTCACTCTTTCCAAGTAACTAGTGAGGGAAGCTCTTACGACAATGTTATTGTCATTATTTTTTCTTCATCTTGTAAAAGCCTCCCTGAAGCTGACCATACCTAAGTTATTATTTGGATGATTTTCATTCAAATAATTTTCCCTCATTTCCACTTTACCATTTCCATAAAACACTTTGCATGTACCATCATAAATCAGCTACTTTAGTACCAATTAGATATGCAACAACCATTTTTGAGGTTGTTCAAAATTTTGTAAGCTCAATCAACTTCGATTTATGATCTAAAAGATTAGATCTTCACATCCATCCTCATCTCAATTATCTTGCTCACATTCATAGTTAAAGCATCCTGCATCTCTAATGATTCACCTACATCGTCCTCAGATAATTTATCATCACCATAGAATTCATCTGACTCTGATACATCTATGGATGTCAGCACATTATTCCATTCGTTTCTATAAAGTCCACTACCACAATTTGTTGAAAGATGGATTGCAAGAAAAAACAAGGATCATCAAAAGTGTCCTTCACTAAGGTCAAAACATCTTTGATGGCTGCCCATGTTGAGGATAACAACACCAAGATAACCCTTTTTTGCAATCTTTCTAGATTTAGAGGTCACCATTGATGACTAATGCTCTAAGGTACTCAAGCAATTGTTGATTCCAAATTCTTGTTAGAATTCTCCAAAAGCAGAATGTACCACAAGCCTAAACATGTCTTCTAACAAGGTGACAACTCAAGACAAAACTAGAATTCAACCATGCTTCTTCCTTGTCTCCTAGTTTTACCACTTACCACCACCTTCCTTCTTCTAAGAATACCATCTACCTGGATGAACAATATATTTTGACTCTCTATCCTCCAACAATATCACAAAACATCACCAATGTCTCCTTCGACCAGGCTGTGGGAGTATGGTCACAAGGCCGCAACATAATGGAATTCATAGGAGTGTACCACTAGAAGTGTAGTTTATAACTTAATTTGACTCAACACTAGGAAGGTTACTCAGTTTAGACATAGCAAGGACTGATAAATTAACACTTTTTTCTTGATTCTATAGGTGGTGGTGCATGGCCATTCTTAGTTGGTGAAGAGATTTTTTAAGTTAACTTTGTTAATGTGTGAAACTTCACTCTACTAACTGACTACGTGAATAGCATTTTAATGGGATTATGGGCACTTTAGCCATGGAAATTATAAGAAATAATGGGTCATTGATGCCCTGAGATGTTGTGGGCCACATGAACTCTACATTAATGTACTTAATGAGTCTATTACCATGGTTAAAAGGCCTAGGTAATCTTACAAAGTTTGATGGGGATAAAACATTTCAACTGTTGGTCTTCAATGAGGAATTTCTAGTCAGCACTAGTCATTAGCTTGCATTTACTATGTCCCTATGTTTTATACAAACTACCTACTACTCCAATCAATTAAAAGGTCTGATGAAGTGATATCTACAATGTAGGACATTTGCCACATGTGACTTGATGAGAAGTCCACTAAACCTTATCATTTAGAGGAAGGATAATAATGTTTTCTATGTGAACTCTTGAAAGGTTCATTTATGAGAGCCATTGATGTCCATGTGATATGTCAAACCTTTGAAGTGTCAAAACTATTCGATATCACATTCTTCCATCGCACATGCTCTTTCTGCTCGGTGGAGCTCATTATTGTATGGAAAAAATAAAATACTATGGGCATGGTCATGTGCCAAGGCAATGCAAATCTTAGCCTAACTCGAGTCCATTATGTGCTACTAGGTCTAATAAGGCTCAACAATCAAACATGAAAAGACTATTAGCAATAGATATCATGGCTCTTATATTGATGAAAATGGTAGAGAAATACAATACATGTAATGAATTATATGATCTATTGAACCATCAATTTTTTTATTGTAATTTTCACATATGAATGCATGCTAATAGCATGTTGTATGGGAATAATGTTACTTTTCACTCTTTGTAGAAGCTTGGAATCTTTGGTTTGGGACTTGACCCCAACTTGGAGCCATTCAATGGCATTCTATGTTATTGGATGACATGTTCAAGTGTTAGATTATGCTTAACTATCAATTTGGTAAGAGGTGGACACCTTCGACTATTGAGTCATTGGCTACTATGAATTGCAGTTGTAGCACAACAAGCAAATGCCTCTTAGAGATCAAACTCCATGCTCTATGGAGTGGAATTTTGACCCCATGTTTGTGAGGCTACCTGTTGAGTTAAGCATATTTATAAGTGAAGGAGAATATACATATAAGGATTCTCTTTATGACAGTAAGAAAAATGAGACTAGCCCAGTCTAGTGATTAGATAGCTTAAAGCTTAAATTATAATATAGAGAGGGGTCCTTAGTTACGAATCATTATCAAGTCTACTAGGAGGTGCTTGAGAGGGTGAGAGCCTTATTTGGCTCATACCTAGTTCATATATTAGGCATTGTCAATTAGTCAAGTTATTTTGGAATGCACTCTAAATTAACTTGTAAATTAGGTGGAAGGCTAAATAATCGCAAGATATCAATAATAAAAAAGTAGTATGTTGGAAAGAAGAAAAAGACTTTGAGAAGTGAGTCAAGGCATGCTTGAAATTCTTGGGAAGGAAGCACAGATGATGGATGGTGTGCCTCAGCCAAATGTGGAACATTGTTAAATACTTTTTTACATAGCACAAGGAGTGGATTGTCATGGGCCATCACATTGACAGGAGCTGAAGAGAACATTAACTATAGAGAAATCGTCATCTTGACCAGTCATAATACTAGCTCTATTAAGGCTTGAATTGGTCGCACCATGTGAGTTGGTGACCACCAATCGACACCCCATTTGGCTCAAATCGAAACATGGACAAAGAAGTTTGGCATGCTTACTTGGCTAAAGGTGAGCATGCTTAAAAGGTGTAAGGATGCTGATTTATGAGTTCCTCATTCAAGTGGTGATCCACTCGCTAACCCAAATCTTTTGTGAAGGGTTTGAGTGAAAACATGTCTATCAAAACATAAAAGATGGTAAACTATGTCTAAGCAAGGTGAAGCTTGAGGATACTATGGTGTAGCAGTAAACACTAACTGATCCATCTAGTAGCTAGTTCCCTTTAAGTTCCCTTCAAGATAGCTGGAGCAATAGTTGGTGTTTTATTGAGTAATGTCAATGACTAGAGGAATTAGGGGATCAATGTCCTTGACCTATTCTCATACATTAAATTGGTTGGAAGGCTCAACTTCTTTGATGAGTTTAGGCCAAAAAATCTAGGCTCCAAGTGGACCATTTTTTACAAGCATAACTACCTATTTGGGTTGAATTGAAAGTTGGAATATGGTGTCCAATTGTACACAAACCTGGAGCTTAGAAAGGGTGTTGGTAAGTTAAGATTGTAAGATAGTGGTCATGGAACCTGAAATATACTTAGGAGTTCATAACAACTCACTCTTTGAATCAATTAGTCCCAAAAATAGATTGTGGTTAAGTGTGTGACCCACACCTAGCCATCGATGTAATGCAACATCTCGATGAATGAGAGGGTGCAGTAGTAGCTACAAAATGTAGAACCTGAGCCCATATGGAGTGTTTCATTGTCTAGCTCATGGTTGCAGTGGAAAATATAAAAATGAGAACTTTGAAGATCGATAGGGGAAAGATTCCTTGTGAATGACACTTGTACATGGGTTAGCTAATCCTATGAAGTTGTGAAACTAGTTAGTGAGTGCCATTTGGCATGATTTTCTAAAGAAGTGGAGTTAAAATTTCAGAGCTATAATGTGGTGATTGATAGCAATAACAAGTGTTTCGAAGATATCAGTACTGGCCTTAGGAAGAGTAAAGTTTCTACTTAAAGCCTTTTGGACCTAAAAACATCTGAGTTGGTAGTAGAACCAAATAGTTAGAAGAGTACCACATGTTGTGTGGTCTCTGATGTGCTCCTAATGGCCCTTGAAAAGTTTAATGGAATAATGCCTTTCACTTGTAACTACACCATTTCTCCAAGATGAATAACCTTTGATCATTGGTTAAATGTAAGTGAGCGAAGTTGACAAAAGGAATTCATAATTTGGCAATAGGATTGGCTTCGAGGAATGTGCACAATAGTCATAGTCCCAAACTCATCTATTGTCAATGTACAACTCAAGCTACTTGGGCACTAAAAGAAAGTCGACATGTCGCAATTAGTCGACAAAATGGCAGTAGCTCCTTTGGGACCCTTCCCTTAGCATGGAATTATCAACTCAAAACTGGCCTAAAAATAAGGAATCAGACTATTTAATTACAATAAGGGATTGTGATGGTCCTCAAGAATTGTCATGCAATGTGATTTCTTCCCAAAGCTCTGAATGTTAAAATAATGAAATTCAACCATGCTTGGGTAAATGATGGGAGTCACTATGACTTTCTTACGGTAGCTAAATGCCTTACAATTTAATTTGAGATACACATGAATAGAATAATGGGATTTTCATTGTCTATATCTATTATCTAACAAAGCCACAAGTAGGGGATGAGCCTAACAAAATCAGCAGACGTCGCTTGTGATGAAATCGTTGTCTAGGCCAGTCACAATGGTCACCTTATTGACTTTTGCAATGGCAACACCGCATGCATTGGCGAGTGTTAGTGGGCTCCCCACATGCTTGTGAGTCAAAAGGTGAGAAAGCCTGAAAGGCATAAGTATGTTGATTTGTGGATTCTCATCTAAGTGGTGAGCTAGCAACTAACATAGATCATCTATGAAGCATTACAGTAAGAGCATACCTATCAAAAATTGAAGATGGTGAACTATTCCTGAGTAGAGTGATGCCTAAGAAATTCTTGTGGAGGCCCATAGTGATATTAACATGTAAATCATTCAATTGAGTTGGGTGTACAAGTGAAAGATTAATCGAACAATCTGGTAGTTTGATCCCATCTATAGTTTCTCTAAAGACAGCTGGGGCCACTATATAAGTTTTATCTAGCAAAGCCATTGACTAGAGGCATTGAGTGCCTATTGCTCTTTAACTATTCTTATACTTTAAAAATTGGTAGGAAAGCTCAATTTCAATTTTGAGTTGAATCATTTAGTCCCAAAAATGGATTGTAGTTAAGCATTTGAGGCACACATGGTCATTGGTGGAAAGTTATTCCTGACGAGTAGAAGCGTAGAACAGTAATACAAAATGTAAAGCACTAGTCAATGTGGAGCATATGTTGGTGCACATCATGGTTGTAGTAGTAAAAATTTAAATGAGAACATTGAAGACTGTAGGGGGGAAAGGTTACATGTGAATGATAGTTTCACATTGGTTAGTTGATCATAAGGGATGAAGGAAACCAATCAAAGAGCGGCAGTTGGCATGAGCTTCTAAAGGAAGTTGAGTTAAAATTATAAAGCCAGATGAGGTAGTTGATGACAACAACAATTGTTTCTAATATAAAGGTAAGGATTTTAGGAAGAGTTAACTTTTTCACTTAAAAGCCTGTTGGCCTAAAAAATACATAACGAGAGGTAGCGCCAAGTGGTTGCTAAAGCACCTCGTGTTGAGTAGTGTCTGATGCACCCCCAATGACCCTTGAAAATCTAAATGGCCAAGTGCCTTTAATGCTGGATCGTACTCATAGCAAAACCATGTTTCCAAGGTGAAGAACCCTTGGTTGATGGTGAAATTTAGGCAAGGGAAATTGAAAAAAAGAATTCGTAACTTTGGAAAAGGATTGGCTCTGAGGAATGGGCATTAGAGTTCCAGTTCCAAGCCCATCAACTATCGATGGAGTACTCAAACTACTCGGGCACCCATAGTTGTTTAATGTGTGTCTACTGGAGCACAATTTGGGAGTAGACCTTATGTGGCCTTCTTATAGTATTGAACAATCAACTTAGAACTAATGCAAACATAGGGAATCTAATTATTTAATTACAACAAAGCATTGTGATGGGCCTCAAGGATGTTCACTCAATTGAATTCTACATAGTGCCATGAATGTCAAAGAGATGAAATTCAACAATGTGTGGGTAAGCAACTTGGATTCACTATAACTCTCCAAAGATAGCTAGATGCTTCATCATCTAATTTGTGATGCACATTAATTGATTAACAAGATTCCTGGTCTACTATATAGTGAAACCATACCCAAGCGAATGGGCTTGGTAGAATAAAAGGGGAAAGAAGACCTTACTAAGCTTAATTCTTTTTTGACTTGTTGTGGGAGATCACGTGACCACTAAATTGAGATACCACTATTAATAAAATTATTTTTCTTTTTGTGTGAGACAAAGGTAAGGCCCAAACCCTCTTTTTGTCACGCCATAACTTGGTGGGTCAATTCTGATAGAAAACGTTGTCAGGTAGAAAATTGAATGGGGTGGAACATTTGTTAAAAGATAATAAAGGTGTCCTAAGATGAGCTCAATGAGAATAGAAATCTCATGTGAAATAAAGGGGTAAAAGCTCATGTGATTCTAATTTATAGTATGGATGTAAAACCATGAAAGCAATGCCTATCATTCCTTTAGGCTTTGAAATTTTAGGATAAAGGTGTAAAAAAAGTTACCATATGGATAATTAGTTAGTCGTAGCAAAGCATTCATAGCATTGTTGCTTTTTGATCCTTCAATTTTGGTTCTTCCTATCCTTGTAAAGAAGAATTTATCAACTGGTGGAATATTCATCCACAAATAAGGAACATGAGCTTGGTATACACCATTATGTATAGTTTTGTTCTATTAATGAATGTGTCATGATAGTAATTCAGCCTTGTATTAGAGAAACCATTGAATGACCCAATTGTTATTATGCTTGATTTAAAAGCTAGTGGAATGAAGCTATTCTATAAAGGATTATGACTGAATACCTCTAAGTGAGAATGCATGCTTAAATGTGATGCTTAGGTTCACAATTAGCTTATTGGCCAATAGTAGGGGCTTTGCTACCTAGGATTACATTAGCATGAGCTTGCCTTGTGTCATAGAAAGTTGTAGAGCATGAGCACTATCAGAAATTATAGTTAAGTATGAAAAATGGGTAGATTCTTTTACAGATGGCTTACATTTGTGATAAGAGATTACAACTGGTGAAGTATCCTTATCGTCATGATCTATTGAGATTATACCCTATGTTGTAGTAAATTCTTGCCCTTGAAGACATTGACATGACAAAAGTTTCAAAACACCCCTTGCTCACTTGCACACTTGCTCATTTGTAGGCTTGCACACTTGCTTACTTACTCTCTTGCACAATATTCTTGCTTATTCTACTTGCTCTATTGTTGCAATACTTCATGCAGTACATCATGTGCTATGTTATATGATACTTTGTCTGATACTAGAAGATTCACATTATGCATGTTGGATGTTTGCCTAAGTGCAATGTTGAAATGCAGCATAGTGCCTGTCGTGGATGTTAGATAATGCAATATGAGAATTCTAGCACCTTGTCCTCTCTGCAAATTGTAATGATCCACTGAGACGAAACCTTTGGTCAATAGATTGATCCCCACAAACCCAAAGATGTCACATAACATTAAAAAATTTTTCTTTCTTGCTCACTTCCATTAATAAAGTGATACTTATTGTAGTTTTATATCCATGGCAAAAATTTTCCCTTTTTATACCCTATACATTGCTTGTCATTACTTGGGTACAACTATGGAGTTGCTTTATTAGGATGCTTAACATCTTCCTTGATGGTATTTCTGCAAATTGTAATATAAAAAGGGTAATTTGTATGATGGAGTGGCCTATAAAAAAACATAAATTTTGATGGTGCAATATGCACCATGGCATGTTCATGCATGGTTATGACCTAACCCATAAGCTGAGGTAGCTCCACTCAAGGTAGAGCACTAGGCACATTACAACATTGTGCTCATGTGTGGTAGCTAGTCCACGTCTACAGTTCCACATACCCTTTGCACGCGGCTTATTGAGCTCATGAAGTGTAAAGTTTTTTTAGAGATTTTATGTTTCAAGCTATTTGCCCAAAGATAAGGTGATGCCCTATTTGGTGACTTACCCTCTTTGCAAAATTATTGCAATATACAATCCAAAAGGGGCAATTTGTAATATGATGTGGCCCATGCTAAAGTGAGAGTTGGATGATGTAATATGTACTATTAATTGTGCAGGCTAGGTTGCCACCCTTGTTATGCACTACCACATCTATACATGAAGCAAAGCACTTGGTACACTACAGCATTGTTCATGTACATGGAAGCTAATCTACTTGTGCACCTATGACAACCAACGAGCATGATGAGTGGGACTCAAAAACTGTAACCTTTTTTAGAATTTTTAGCACTGTGCATGTCTACAACATGTATAAGTTGATTCCTTGTTGCAAGACTTGTCATTATTCTTGTTCAAAGTTCCACACTTTACCATCTATATTAGGCATTATGATGTGCAATTTTTTCCATGTTGCAGTGAAAGCTTTGTGCTACCAAGCATGTTAAGTAATTTTGTTCCCATCCATGCCCTTGCCCTTCATGGTGCGACACGTGGTCGTGTCCTGTTAACCAGTATGGAGGCTTTCTTCACTCAATTCATTTAATGTTTGAAAGGTGTAACTCATTATTGTCATCACTTGGGACTGTTAATGTATGAATGTGGTGTCACCCAAATGGGAACTTGACCAGGTGTAAAATCGAATTATCAAACCTTCCTTGCCACTCTACTCTTTCTTTGACATGGTGTTTAATCATGTTATAGTGAAACTTCTATCAATCAAAATGCACTCAAGCATGTGTTTGTTGAGCATGTTGTTCCCTCTACATGGTGTCAAGCCTCACCTATAAGTTTTTTCCTCCTATACATGTGGCGTGGGGGGCTCAACAAGTATGACTTGTTAGTTATAGAATTACAATTTTTTTAAATGATTAACATGATGTTGCTTGGTGGTTCGCTAGGTTTTAAGCGCATAGTTTTCTTTCTTTCAAATTGTTGGTCTTGGACAAAACTTTTGGTAGTTATATGTGTCATGCATGACATCCTTGAATTGGAAAAAGAAATACTTTTTTAATCATTTTAAGGGTTGTTTGATTGATACATGTTGTTGTTGATCATTTCTATGACCATGCCAGTTTTCTAAGGCATGGTGCTTCTCATGCCACGTGGGTGCTAGCCAAGACCTTCATCCTAAATTAGACCCTTGGTGCTTTTTTTTTGTATATCTTTGAAGCTCTTTGGGCTAAAGGATTGGATTAGATTGAGATGTCTTTTGCATAATTGATGTTCTTTTAGGTGCTACGTCTTATTTCTTTGCTACTTCTTTTTGAGATTAGGCATTATGTGTAGGTCTTTGTCATGTACTGGCACCTTCCTAAGGTGGAAGTTCATATGTTCCCTATTGTCATGTCAACACGGTCTTGGAAGTCACTCATTTTTGTCTTCATTCACTACAAAGAAGGGTTGTTATCAAAGACTGCTATTATCAAAAGACAACTTTTTAAAAGTAAAGCTTTGGTATCCCAACTTGGGATAATTCTCTCTTCCTTTGTAAAGTGTCACTAAACATGATGAACATGTCAAAAATAACATGAGGTTCTACCTATCACTCAATTTTTGTATTATTAACTAGCTGATCCTACCAATAGTCATATGCCTTTCTTAATAATTAAGCCATGAGATTCTATCTAGAACTTTACTTTTGTATTATTTCCTTGTTGATCCTACCAGTAGTCATATGCTTTTTTGAATAAATAAGTCATGCATGTGTAAGTATAAAATATATTAAACATTGAAACTATGAATGGCTCATTAAAACAATTATAGTTTGCCTGATGGTGCATGTTGCCTACATAACTATTGTAATTATAGAGCTAATATATGCACAAAACAACAAGTTTTGATAGGTTTGCATTTATTATACAAAAGGACAATGTAGGCTTTGACCCAGCATATTGACATTTCATGATTTCTTTGAATAAATTAGAGTGCTCAATGAAAGCCCATGCTATGGATACATTAGTGTAGGAGAACATCATAGGATTTCATTCTATTATGTTGGCCATTATGAGTGTAATAGTGATTATGAGTGGAAGTCCTCATCATTTATATTTCATAGTTAGGGGTGAAATTCTTGGATATATTAAATACAAATCATGGTTAAAGAATTTTCCAAGGATGTCTTCATTAATAAAGAAAACAAAAGTTGGGGACCTAAAGATAATCAAATCTCATCCTTGTGTCAACCATGAATACCAAGGATAAGTGACATTTGCTCTTTGGACTTTGTTAGAACCTCATGAGAAATAAAATTCTTCGGGTTCATTAATAAAGTAATGGTCAAAGCCAAACTCATACTCTCCTTAAATTGGTCTATACATAAAATCATTAAAATGAAACAACTAAATTGCTTTGGTAAGGACCATTCCCAAGTCCCAAGCATAATCACAAAAAGTGTGTGATGAGTAACCCAATCTGTATCACTATTGCCTTGGTACTTTAGGTGGGATAGTTTGAAGCGCTCTATACCCTAGACATATGCAATGACACTATAGTAGGTACTACTACTTTCTTTAAAAAAACATTATAGGTTAATAGTATTAAAAAAATTATTGAATCTATTGCAACCACCATTACATTGACAATATGAATTAAAATTTTCAAAAGTTGCATTGCTTAAGAAATAACAATAATTTACATGATAGAAGTTGATAAGAAACAAATGTTTCCCCTAAAATAATAATAAGTTTACAAATGTCATCCCATACAGCAATACTAATTATAGCATTCAAGTCATCCTACATAACTACATTGCAATTGAATTTATTAAAACTCAATAGAGCAAGACTCTATTAAGAGGTAATAAATGGCCCAGTAAGGACTCCACAACTTCCTCTTGGCATGATTACAGAGTTGTGCCAAGCAATAGCTGCAATGTGCTTATTCCTTCGAAGTGTACTTGAATGTAATACCTTTTTCTTATGTGCCTACAAATTCATACCATGCAAAAAGTGGACTAAAGATAAAGTAGCATAGTCGACTACTTTAGAAGTTATAGCCCCTCATGCATTCAAGGATATCAAATTATGGAGCTCAAAAAAGGGACTGACATCCACATAATTAATCACACCAAGCATGAAGCAATCTCCAACAAAGCTATTGGACCAAAGTTCATTTACAATATTGCACTCACATAATCGATGTTATGACTCTTGATAGGAAACAAGCTTACAGAAAATGGTCTGACATCTCAATCCCTCTTTTAACATAATAGGAGCATGTAGAAATCAGATTTAACTTTAATCTCAATAGGAAAATATTTACTTGATGTTCCACTTGTACATTCCAAAACCTACATGACCTCCTTGATGAATTATAGCTTGAGTACATGTGTTGGAGTTACTGCATAGAAAAACATGTATTCAAGCTATAATTCATCAAGGAGGTCACGTAGGCTTTTGAATGTGCAAGTTGAACTTCAAGTAAACATTTTCCTATTGAGGTTAGAGTTAAATCTAATTTCTACATGCTCCTACTATTTTACAAGAGGGAATGAGACGTCAAACATTTTCTATAAGCTTGTTTCCTATGAAGAGTCATAACATCGATTATGTGAGTGCAATATTGTGATAGAACTTTGGTCCAATAGATTTGTTGGAGATTGCTTCATGCGTGGTGGGATTAAATATGTGGAAGTTAGTCCCTTTTTTGAGCTCCATAATTTGATATCCTTGAATGCATGAGTGGCTATAACTTCTAAAGTAGTCGACTATGCTACTTTATCTTTAGTACACCTTTTGCTTTTTATGAATTTGTGGGCACATAGGGACAAGGTATTACATTCAACTAGACTTCAAAGGAATAGGTTCATTGTAGCTACTGCTTGGCACAAATCTATAATCATGTCAAGAGGGAGTTATGGAGTCCTTATGAGCCATTTAATACCTCTTATTTGAGTCTTGCTCTATTAAGTTTGAATAAATTCAATTGCAATGTAGTTATGTGGGATGACTTGAATGCTAGAATTACATGGGATGACATTTGTAAACCTATTATTGTTGTAGGGGAAACTTTTGTTTCTTATCAACTTCTGTCATGTAAATTATTGTTATTTCTTAAGCAATGGAACTTTTGAGAATTTTAATTCATAATGTCAAAGTAGTGGTGGTTGCATTATGTTCAATAATTGCTTTTACTATAGTTAACCTATAACGTTTGTCTAAAAAAAATAGAAGTACCTACTATAGTGTCATTGCATATGTGTGGGCTATACAGCCATTGAAACTATCCCACCTAAAGTGTTAAGGCAATGGTGCTATAGAGTAGGTTACCCATCACACACTTTTGTTTAAATATGTTTGGGACTTGGGAATGGTCCTTACCAAGGCATTTTAGCTGTGTCATTTTATTGATTTTATGTATATACCACTTTTAGGAGAGTATGAGTTTGGCTTTGACCATTACTTTACCGACGAACACAAAGAATTTGATTTCTTATGAGATTCTAACAAAGTCCAAAGAGCAACTGTCGCTTTAAACTTAACACACACACTTGTTGATGTTCTATGTTTAAATTTTGGTATGTACATGTCCGACCCTACTACAAGTCTAACAACTTGCAATCATACTCCCAATCACATATAATCTCTATGTTTTGCCAAATAAACTTTAGATAGATATACCAAGTCATCAGGTCTAGGTCCCTAAATCCTCTCAAATGGTTCCACCTTCCCTATAATATTTTGGCTATCTATTAGAGTCACTAACAACCACTATGCACTCTATCCATGAGGACAACCTGGTTGTAGTGATTATGTGATTCACAAGCCACACTTGATAGATTAATTTCATCATTAATTATGAGAGAGGTATCCTTAGGAGCTAGCATCTTAACATCCAAAATAATTGGTCTATCGAAGAAGTTAACATGGGGACCTCCCATCAGTGATGAATTAACACTGTCCATCCTCCCTCCAGTAGAAGACTCTTTGAAATTGATAACTAAGTGAGGCGTAGTTCATATTTACCATTTCAATTTTTAGCTTCCATGACCATTGCTATATTTTCATAAACACCATGTTTGCACCATAAAAAACACCCCCAATAACACCATTTTAACAAGGAGGCTTTTCTTATGAGGTAATAAAAATTTTAGGGTGTATAGTCAAATACCATTCACTATTTAATGGTTTAGTTTTTTCCTTTTTCTGTTGTAGTGTGTGCAATGTGGCACTTCGAACACTTAAAAAATATTCCCATCTCACCCAACCTCCTCAAACTATGACACTTCTATAGAATGAACTACATTATTCACTAGTCAACACTAAAATTCACCTTCAATTTCAAGTGCCTTGATAGCATCGACAATTTTTGCACTTGGATGATCATGATGGGACTATTCAACTCCACATTTCTCCAACTAAATGCAAAAAATTAGCATATGTCATCGGTAATGGGACATATGCTATAAATTTATTTATTTTTCTTCATTGAGTTTCGTCATTTAGCTCCTAACATTATTCACTATTGCTTAATGTGTACTTAGATGCTAAGCAATTCTATTTCTAAAGTTGTAGAAGATAACCGAATAAATAGATAATCACATGCACGCCCTGAGTGTACATCTAAAGTAAGGCACATCCTAACTCCAACTACCACTCCTCTATCACCTCCTACCATAGCCAACATCGCCAACCAACCAATCATGTGCCAACTTCTACATGTACAACATCGTTCCCTGTATAGATAGCACTCATCTATGCATATGTACAACTCCTTCTACCACAGTCATTAGGTTTCGAGAGGAGTCAGTGGGTTCAAAAGTCTTTGTGTTCCATTATAAAGAAAATGTTGAAGCATACATCATGGTCTCTTTAAGAAGGTTTATACATAAAATAAAAAAATAGAGAACACAAAAGTAGTTTTGGAAGGGGCACTCGTTAATCCCAAACAAAATCATACAAAACTACATGATGTGTGGCCCGATAAACTGCACAATTTTCATTACTTTCTATGTGGGATAGTTTGAAGGATTGCATATCCTGCATATAAGTAATAGCGCTATGATGAGCACTCTTATTTAATGTAGAAACAAGAAATTGGTTCAATTCAGTAATAATTATTGTAGAATCTATTTTTTATCTCCATAGCATGGATATTAGGAAGTATCCATCTAAGGAGCTCCATAGCTTCAAGAATAATAGTAGTCTCCATAGTTTAAACTAACCCTAAAATCCAAGTTTTTCCAACAATAATATAGGCATACTTGAGTTATCCTTAATAATAATACAAATTTTTAAATATATATTATGTTGCACAACTACGTTGCAATTAAGCTTAACAAAACCCATTAGAGTAGCCAAATAAGAGTTAAAAAATAACACATGAAGGCCGTCAGAGCTTCCATTAGATGGAATAAGAGAAACAAAATAAGAAATATAAGCAAATTGAATAATTCTTTGTTGTGCAACTAAATTAAGCACCTTGTCCATTTGTGCAAAAAAAGTTCTATTGATCAAAAGGTGACATAAAATTGAAGTAGCAAATTTAATTAAATGAGATGTAGTTCGGACCCATTTGTTCATTTCTATCAGTTAACAAGCTCACTTAAGAGTTTAAAAGTTTTGCCATTTACCCTGTCAAGCCAAAGATTAGCTATGTTTGGAACAATATTACTACTTTGCCTTAAGGCATTCCCATTAGCTATGTTGCACATCATCAATTACATCCCCATGGACATAACATTAGTATCATGATCCCTCTTGCACATAATGAGAAGGAATTAGAAAGAAATTTTGAGATTAATCCCCATATGAAGATAGAGGTTATAGCTCCATGCATTCTATTCCCTATTTAAACCATATTTAAGGTACAACAATACTAAGTAACTTGCATATATGTGATGCACAACATGGCATATAGAAACTATGCTTTATCGTTAAATACTTGGATCTAAATGTTTGAACTGATAAACTATATTCCCAAGCCATAACCTTCCTACAATGCTTTACCATTAATGCTACTTGTCATGTTAGTAAATTATAGACTCTGAGTCCTCCACATTCCTAAGGAAAAGCTACTGATTTCAAGGAGGCATAATATAAAGTGTTGCTAACATTACAACTACTCCAAGAGTACTGGTGTATTAGTCTCTCCAAGTCAATAATAATGCACTTGGAATTAAAGAGTAAGCTAATTAATAAGCAAGAATAAAGTTAACACCATGTTGATCATGACAACATGCCCAATCATCAATAGTTACTTGATCTTCTACCTTGCCAATAAGCTTTCACTTTGATCAAAGTATTTTTTTGAAGTTTAGTTGCTACAATAGGTATTCTTAGATATTTCTATTTAATAGCTTAATTGATATATAATTTTCTTGATATCATCTTCACTTTCATTCCATGCCCTCGCTATACGATAGTCTAGAATTTTTAAGACTTACCACTTGATTTGTTTGTTATGCATGTTACTTCACAATGTCCAAAATTATCCTCACTATAACATAATTTATTGGTGTGTAAATTATGATGTTATTAGAATATAAAAGGTGTGTAATAATTGGAAAGGAAGGGTCAATCATAATCATAATAAAGGTGGCTTTCTCTACCTATAATTGATTAAACCAAGAGAGAAACACATGTATAATAGTAAAAGGTTTGGTAAAACTTAACATGCTTACCTAAGACCCCTGGTAGCTTCAATCCACTGAAGGTGGATACCATTAAACATAATCCAAAATCTTGGTGTATTGATGTAAGTCTCAATTAAATCACTCCCAGGATTCATGAACATCAAATTTTTATGCATATATAGCATGAAATTTCAGTTGACCTTACCATAAGTTTAGTCTTCGTCTAAGTTTGCTTCTACTAAACCATATTTGGAAGAAGATAAATTCATACAAGCACCCATTTCTTGCGCCAAATATATATTATAAAATATACCATGGCTAGTTACAAAAATAACTTCTCTAGCTATAATATTAGGAAGCACAATCTTTTGTCTATCTACCAAAATTTTATTCACTACTTTGTAGATCACATTACAAAGATTAGTGAGATAGAATTGTTTGAGACTAAAAGAAACTTTAACTTTAGGAAAAATAATGACCAGCATGTCTTTCACAATTTTTGCATATAGCTATCTTTAAAGAATATTTCATAGTTGTGACAATATTCACTCAGGTAATGTTCCAAAAACCATAAATAAGCTTAGTATGGATGTGATCCACTCTATTGGCTTTATTTTGTTCAATTGATAATACAACTTTCTAATCTCATAGTTGCAAATTGGAGCTACAAGAATTACTGCTTGCTCACTCTTGATAGTTCTCAAAGGCTGGAAAGGTTTGAGTGGTTCATATTGCCAAATTACACTTCTTGCTTAAGAGCTACATGAGAATGTCTTTAATCTTCATTAGGAAAGCCACTAATTTCCCACTATCACTTTTGAGATGATGTATATAATTTCTTCTATATGTAGAAGTAGTCACTATCTAAAAAAATTTTGTTTTGATCCCAAAGGGTAACCCAATAAAGCTTAGAATGTTGCTATCACCAACCTTCTTTTAAAGCCATAACCTTGTGATAAGAAGTAATATGTTGTGCCAAAAGATCATTTTTTGACTCTAATCCATACTCAGATTCCTTAAGTGGAAGCTTCTTGATCTCCTACTTCAATTGGTGAGGCTTATTAAGAATATTACCAAGCTTAGCTACACTCCATTTCTTTAATATTTTTAATGCTCTACAAAATTTTATGGACAAACTACTTATATTATTTTCTTTGATAGTCCTTTTATAAGCTACGTACACTAAATCTATTTAATATGGAAATGATAGCCATATGTTTTCAAACTAGGTTCTCTTATCAACTTTATTCAATGATAGCTGACTAAATTGAACAAGCAGTGGGTAGTGGTTTTAACTGATATGAGGAAGATGTGTCAGTCTTGTACTCAAGAATGCTTGCATACCACCAATACTCCTAAAATCTATATATACTCTTTTATATATATACGAAAATGCCCTACCTTCATATGGCACCAAGTCAATCTTTTTCAAATAAATCCCAACTCAGCTAGATTTAGAACATGAATGAAGCTGAAGTACCAATATTGATCTTTCCCACTACTAAATCTTTTCCCTCATTTTTTATTCATGCATGTAACGTGTTGTTATCCTCTACAATAATCAATGATCCACCAAGCCTTGATAATTCTCAAATTTGATTCGAGGCTGTCCAATGGTTAATATAATCTTTTGATGCACACAACACTACCAAACATATTGCTATTAGGTCTCACCTGGATAGTGACCACCTATGATGATGAATCAAAAATATCAAGCTTTACCTCCTTCTAATTCCTACCCAAAAAGTTGATCCTTCTCACACCTATTGAAGTTATCCACTTGAGTTTCCAATAAAGAAACTATAAAGAACTTATTTGGCTTTAGTAAGCACTACAAGTAGTTTTGAGATTTCATAGCTCTAACCTCTTGAATATTTCATACTACAAATACAACCATGCACTATTAGCTAAAAAAGAAGCATCTATGTAGACCACATACCTTTATAGCACTCCCTAGTATGCAATATCTACATTTTAGTGGCACCACTAATCGATAGTAGAACTTAGGACTCATAAACTTCATGACATTCATTGCACCGTTCAAAATTAATCTATTTTCACAACATAAGTTCCCTATGTTCTTTGTCCATAAATCACTTAGCCAAAACAATTTACAGCCTAGGATACGAAGCTATATCTCCATCCAATAATTTGAAGTTGAATAAAGATTCTTGGTCCCAATAATGCTCCTCCTCTTCAAGGAGCCCTCCTTTCTCTTAAAAATATAGTCATGATTCTATGCTAATAAAGAGACTCTTATCCTTATATGCATTTTAATAGAATTCTTCAAGGCTTATCCAATAAAGGTACTTCTCAAATCTCATACATTGTTTCTCTCATTTAGCTCTTGATTCAGTTAATTGATATAGAGCTTAGGTGCATAATAAATCTCCTAATGGCTAATTCTATGTAGCTCCTAGCCATGGAAAACTTGTTGACATACCTGAAATGAAATAGCTTTTCACACAAAACCTTTTAGATGAGTTGGCTGACCAATCCTTTGAAAATATGGCAAACATAGATTGAAAACCTCCACTCCTTATAATATCTCTAGGGATCCTAGATTAAATACTTCTCCAAAAATTGTAGAACCATTAAGTTGCCATTCTAAATCATTCCTCTATTGCAAACACTAGAGGGTTTTGCATACTTATTAATCAATGTATCTAGAAGAGTTGTAATATTGCTTCTCACTACCATGTAGATTTGGGCATACTTCAGCCAAGCTTGAACTATATCCATTAGGATCAACACCAAGCTGGTAACTAAATACCACTAAATTCTTTGCCAAGTTAACTTCATAAGATTAATAGCAACTAGTATAAATACCTTATTTGCTTCTATTTGCCACAGTCAAAATACCCTAAATTATTGACAAGGTAAAGCCAAGAACAATACCAAATATAATGTTCAAGTGAACCTAGTAACAACAAAGCAATATGCAGTTCTTCAAAAGTTTTGAGATAGAAAAGGCCACTACTCCATTCTCTAAGAAATCCAATGTTCTTGCGAAATACCACCATTGATTATTTTTTAATTTTCAAAATTTCATGAGACAACCTTTATCCTTTTTTAATTTCAAAATCATCTCCAAATTTATTCTATAGTTTATTTATGCCTTTCTTGAGCACTAAGTGGTGCCACGGTAATGGATGGACTTAGATTGCATAAGACTACCATCTATTTTTTTCGAGTTCTATAACATATTTTATGAAGAATCATCGTGACCATCATCCACTTCCTTGTAACATGATGGATATTTTTTTTATTTGACATAATTACATCTTTCACCTAAACTTTCTATTTTGATAGCCAATTAGTCTTAGATGAACCACAATTATGCCCCTCATTCCTAGTTTGGGATTTACCATAACTTGCTTTATATCTTTAAAATTCTACTGCTAACTCGTCTCCAACCTACTCATACCTTTCCATTTATAGTCTTTCTTTATTGTCATGCCATAGACACTATTTTCTTTCAGGTTGCATAACCATCTATGGTTCCAAACCATTTTTCTTCTCATCATGAGCTCCTAACCTCACTTGTGTGAAACCACCCTCACTTTTCTATCCAGATCAAGTCTTACCTCTGTAGGATAGAAGCTCTGAACTACAGTAGCATTGTGAACCGACATGCTAATTATACATATCCTAGAATCATGTCCCACATAGTCATAGATAATGTAGATAAAGGGTAGTCCCTCATGCTCATACCTCTAAAAAGGTTGACCAAATGGCCCATTAAGCAACTGATCTAGTCCTAATGGCTTTGAATGGTCTATTCTTAAACATACCTTGGTAAAGGATGACATCTACTTGTCAACCATCTGACTATACATCTAAATAGGCTCACCCATAACTTTGGAAATGTGTAAGAGGGTGTGCCCAAAAATAAACCTAAATTAGGGAACACAAATTTCTTGTACTAGGCTCAAAGCCATGTGCCCATATATCTAATCCCAATTTAATGCTTACAACCTTATAGTGTCCACCGAACCACAAAGACTCTCAATTTGCAACTAAGTCAAAGTGTAAAAAAAATCATACAGCTAACAAATCTAGAACTTGGAACCCACTGAAATGGCACAATCTACATTGGAGCATTCTAGTAATCCTTTGAAATAACAAATGATCACCACTAACTCTAAAATAAAATAATACTAGTGATAGCAAATTTGTAAACCACAAGCATCACTCAAATTTGATCATTAATTATGAAAGAGGTATTACTTGGTTCCAGCATCTTCACATCTAAATTTGTCACACTTTCCAAGAAATTAACAATGGGACCTCCTATGGAAATGTTATTACCATTGTTCTTTCTTCATTACGTAAAAGCCTCGTTGAAGCCTTACTTTCCCATGCTATTTACTGGATGATTTTCATTCAAAGATTTCTCCTCCAGTATAATTTTGGCATTCCCCTAAACACTTTGCATGCACCTACATAAATAAACTACTTTAGTACCAATTGGACATGCAACAAGCTCATTTGAGGTGCTACATAATTTTGTAGGCTCAATTAACTTCAATTCATGATCTAATAGGTTTAACTCTTCCTCTTCCATCCCTATCCCTATTATCATGTTGCCTTTCATAGTTAAACCATCATGCATCCATAAGATTCCCCCGCATCATCCTTAAATGATTTATGATCATAATAAAAATCATCTAAATTTGATACTTCTAGTGATGTTATGACATTGTTCCATTCACCTCATTGAAATTGACTACCAAACTTTGTTGAATCATGGATTGCAAGAAAAACAAACAAGGGTCCTCAAAACTATTCCTTAGTAGGGTCAAAACATCTTTAGTGGCCACCATGTTGATGATAATATAATGAAGAAGTCCTTGTTATTTCTTTTGTAATATTTCCGAATTTAGAGGTTGCCATTGATCACTAATCCTCTTAGGTACTAAAGAAACTGTTGATTGGACATTCATTTTAGAGTTTTTCAAAACCAAAATGAAGCACATGTCAAAACATGTCTTCTACCAAGTTGACAACTCCAACCAGAACTACAATTCAACCAAGCTTCTTCTCTACCATGCAGTTTTGCCACATACCGCAACCCACCTTCTACTGCAAGGAATATCATGTACCTAGACAAACATCATATTTTGACTATCTATCCTCCAACAATATCAACAACATCACAAATGTCTCCTTCCACAAACTTATGGGAGTATGGTCATAAGGCTAAAACCTTAAGGGAATTGATGGGAGTGCACCACCATGAGTGGAGCCTATAGGTTTGTTTGACTCAATACTTAGAAGGTTACTCGGTCCAAACATAGTAAGGTTTGATAGAATTGAGAGTTGTTTCTTAATTCTATGGGTGGTGGCATATGACCATTCTTTGTTGGTAAAGAGATTTGTTAGGTTAATTCTATTAAAAAGTGAGACTTCATCCCGCTAATTAGCTATGTGTGGAGCCCTACTGCTAGCTTTTTAAAAGGAATATTAGCACTAAAGGCATGAACATTTTAGGAAATAATAGGCTTGTGGTGCCTTCAGACGTTGTGGGTCCAATGCATGCTACAATAATGTATTCAAAGTCCATTACCATGGTTAAAAGGCTCAGGAAATCTGACAAAAATTTCACTTTGATGGAGATAAACCATTTCAATTGTTGGTTCTCAAAAAGAAAATTTTAATAAGCACTAGTCATTATCTTGTATTTATTATAACCCTACATTTTGTTCAAACTACCCATTGCTCCAACAGATTGAAAGGTGCAGTGAAGTGATATATACAATTTTAGAAGTTACTACATGTGACTTGATGAGAAGTTTATTGAACCTTATCATTTAAAAGGAGAACACATAACAATGTTTTCGTATGTGTATTTGTGAAAGGTTCATTGATGAGAGCCATGAATGTTCAAGTGATATGTGAAACCATTGGGGTGTGACTACTATTTGATGCCACATTGTTCCATCACACATGCACTTTCTTCTAGGTGGAGCTCGATGCTAAGTGGAATAAAAAATAAATAGTAGGCATGGTCATGTGTGAATGGAGAGAAAATATTATGCTAGTAATGAGTCCATTATGTGTTAGTAAGTCTAATGGAGAAAAGTAATTGAATATCAAAAGGCTATCAAGAACAAAAAGCTTTGTTTTGATATTATTGAAGAATGTAGAGAAATATGTTACGTCTTCTGAATTATAAAATCTCGTGAATCATCAACTTTTTGAATGTAATTTGCACCCAAGGATGTACGCTAATGGCTTACCTATATTGGTGTAATGGGATGTATTACTCCTTGCAGAATCTTGGAATCATTTGTTTTGGTCCTAACCCCAGATTTGAGTCAATTGATGGTACCCTGTGCTATGGCATGACACGTTCAAGTGTTGGGTGATAGTTAGTTGTAAATGTAGTTAGAGGTGGACACGTTCTAATGTTAAGTCATTGGCCATTATGGGTTGATTTTGTAGCACGACAAGCAAATGCCCCTCAGAAATTCAACTCCATGCTTTATGGAGTGTAATTTTGACCCTATGTTGGTGAGGCTATCCATTGTGTTAAGAATATGTATAAGTGGAGGAGAAGGAATTTATGAGGATTCTTTTTGTAAAATCAAGAAAAATACAAAAAGCTTAATGTGCAAATCAGATAGCCTAATGCCTAAATTTAATATAGAGAGGGGTACTCTGCCATGAATCATTATCAAGTACCCTAGAAGAAGGTGCTTGGGAGGGTGAGAGCCTTATTTTACTCATTCCAACTTGCCACATTAAGCATTATAATTGAGTTAGGTTGTTTGGAAATGTAGTCCAAATTAGCTTATAGATTTAGTCGAAGGCTAAATAAGAGATCGATAACAAAAAAGTGCAGGAAGGGAAAGATAAAAAGGACTTTGAAAAGAGACTTAAAGAATGCTTGAAATTATTGAGAGAGATATAGATGGTAGTGGATGGTGTGCCTTGGCCTGGTGTAGAACATTGTTAGGCAGTTTATTGCAAAGCTCGAGGAGTAGATTACCTTAGGCCATTGAGAATGTTTCCCATGGAGAAATTATCATCGTGGTCAGTCATAATGTTTGCTCTATTTAGGTTACATTTGTGGCATCATGTGAATTGGTGACCACAAGTTTGCTCCCCATCTAGCTTAACTTGAAACATGGACAAAGAAGTCTGACATGCTCGTGAGTGTAAAGGTGAGCAAGCCAGGAGGTGCAAGGAACCTAATTCTTTAGATCCTCATTTAAGAGATGATCCAAGGATTAAACAAAATCTTCTATAAAGGGCTAGAATGAGAACATGCATAACAAAACACAAGACATTATTAAGTATGCCTGAGTAGGGTGAAGCCTAAGGAAACTATAGTGGAGGCCCACAATGATGCTAACATGCAAATCTATCATGTAACTTGGGTGTGTGTGGGAAGACTATTTGAACCATCTAATAGCTAGTTCCCTTCAAAGTTTCCCTCAAGATAGCTTGAGCCACATTCGGTGTATTATTGCGTAATGGCGATGAATAAATGCATTGGTGGCTCCATGCCCTTAACCAAATTCATATACTTGAAATTGACAGCAACGCTCAACTTCTTTGAGTCGTTTAGTTATAGTATCTATGCTCCAAGCAGGCCATTGTTTGTAAGCATAACCGATGATGTGGGATGAACTGAAAGCTGGGTTATAGTGTCCAATTGTGTACTAGCTTGGAGCTTGCTTACAAAGGGAGCTAGTCAATTAAGATAGTAGAATAATGGTCATGGATATTGAAATCCACTAATGTGTGCATAAGAACTCACTTGTTTAATCAATTATTCCAAAAAATAGATTGTAATTAAGCATGTGACCCACACCTATCCATCAGTGCATTACAACATCTCAATGAATGGGAGGGTGCAATAGTCACTACAAAATGTAGGACATGGGCCAACTTGGAGTGTTTGTTGTTCAGATCTTGGTTATAGTAGAAAATTTTGAAATAAGAACTTTTATGATTGATGGGAGAAAAGGTTCCTTGTGAATGACACATGCACTTGGGTTAGATAATCCTAAGAGATAAGAGAAACAAGTCAAGGAGTGCCATTTGGCATGATCTACTAAAGGAAGTTGAGTTAAACTGTTAAAGCTATAATGTGGCAATTAATAGTGAAAGGAAGTGGTTTAGAGACGTAGGCATGGGCCTTGGGAATAGTAAATTTTACACATAAAACCTGTTTGTTTTAGAAACAACATAACCAGTTGTAGGGCCAAGTAATTGGAAGAGCACCATATCTTGAGTAATCTCTGCTATGTTCTTAATTATCCTTGAATATCTAAGTTGCTAAGTATCTTTAAAGACTCATTATACTCATAACTACACAATATCTCCAAGGTGAATAACTTTTGGTATGTGGTGAAATTTAAGTATAAGAAGTTGACAAAAAGGATTGATAGTTTGGCAAAAGGATTGGCTCTAAGGATTGTGAATGAGGGTCATACTCCCAAACTCATCTGCTGTTGGTGTACTACTCAGGCTACTTGGGCACTAAAAGTAGGTCGACTTGTGTTGACTGGCAGACATATTGGGAGTGGCCCCTACTTGGCTCTTTTTTTAACATTGAATAATTAACTCAGAGTTGGCTCAAACACGGGGAATTTGATGGTTTAATTATAACAATGCATTGTGATGGTCTTCGAGGATGCTCACATAATGTGATTTCTTCCTATTTCTCCAAATGTCAAACTAAAGAAATTTAATCATGCATAGGTAAATGAGGGGAGTCACTATGACTCTACTAAGGTAGCTAAATATCTCGTCATCTAATTTGTGATACACATCAACTGAATAACGAGTTTCCTACTACTTATTTTTGTTATTCAAGAAAGTCATAGGCAAGGGAATGAGCTTGGTAAAATCAGTAGACATCACCCATGAAGAAATCATTGTCAGGGCCTATCACTATTGTCAACCGATCAAGGTTTGGAATGGAGGCACCTCATGCATTGGCGATGGTTAGTGGGCTCACTATCTACTTGCGACTCAAAAGGTCAGCAAGTTATAAGGCATAATGATGCTGATTTATGGGATCCTAATTAAAGGGGTGAGCCGCTAACTAACTTAGATCTTCTATAAAGTATTAGAGTGGGAGTAGGCTTTTGAGAACCTGAAAGTTGGTGAACTAAGCCTAACTAGGGAAAACCTAAGGAAATCCTTGTGGAGGCCGATAAAGATACTAATGTGTAAATCATTCATTTGACTTGGGTGTACAAGTGAAAAATTAAGTGTAGCACCTTGTAATTGGTTCCCTTTATAGTTTAGTTCAAGACAACAGGGGCCACTGTTTGAGTTTTATTAGGCAAAGCCATGATTAGAGGCATTGGGTGCTCAATGCTCTTGAACTATTCTCATACCTTAATCTAATAGGAGGGCTTAAATCAAGGCTTCAAGTAGGACACTTTTGGTAAGCATTATTTTTGAAGTGGGATAAAAAAATCTGGGATACAATGTCCAACTATCAACTAACTTTGAGCTTTCAAAGAGTGTTGTCAATTAAGATAGCATAATGGTAGTCATGGAAGATGAAATCCTTTGAAGTGTGCAAAACAACTCACTTATTGAATCAATTAATCCCAAAAATTTATTGTAGCTAAATGTGAGACCCATAAATGTTCATCGGTGCAATGCTATGCCTCGACAAGTAGGAGAGTGCAATGGTCATAACAAAATGTATGGCATGAGTTAGTGTGGAGTATTTTGTTTGGCACATTTTTTGTGGTAAGAAATATTGAAATGAGAACTTTGAATACTGAATGGGGAAAAAGGTTCTATGTTAACGATAATCCAATAATAGTTAGTTGATCCTAAGAGATGAGGGAAACAAATTAGAGAGTGCCATTTGGAATTAGCTTATACAGGAAGTTGAGTTGAAATTATTGAGCTAGGATGAGGGAATTGATGGAAACAAGTGTTTTAAAGATGTAAGTGAGCGTCATGCAAAGAGTAAGCTTTTTTGCTTAACAACTTGTTAGCTTAAAAAGGAAGACAATATTAAGCTTGATTCTAGTCCAACATTATGAAATGACTTGAGAGGTGTAGCATATGTGGGACATAGCATGTTGACTAAATTGATTAGGGTGGGTCGATCTTAGTAAAGGACATTGTTAGGTAAGAGATTGACTGGGGTGGAACATTTATTGAAAGATAACAAAGTTGTCCTAAGATGAGCTCATTGAGAATAGAAATCTCAAGTGAAACAAAAGGGTGAAAGCTCGTGTGATTCTAATTTCTAGTACGAATGCAAACAATGAAAGAAATTCCAATCAATTCATTAGGCATTCAAATTTGTTGCTAAAGGTGTTAGAAAAGTTATCGTAAGGATAACTGGTTTGTGGTAGCCTAGCATTCACACCAATTTTTCTTTTTGATCCATAGATGCAAGCTCTTCCTATCATTGTGAAAAAGAATTTATTGAGCATTGGATTATTCAAGCACCAATAGTCAACATGTTCTAGGTATTGACCATTGTGTGAGATGTTAAATTTTCCCTATTAATGAATGTGTCATGATAATATGTCAACCTAGTATTGGAGAAACCATTGATTCACCCAATTGTTTATTACACTTGAATTAAAAGCTAAGGCATGAAGCTATCTTTTGGAGGGTTATAACTGATGGCCTCTAGGTTAGAATCCATGCATAAATGTGATGCTTAGGCCCATTGTCAATGTGTTGGCCAAAGGGGCTTTCGAGCCTAGGGGTATAGAACCACGAGCTTATCTTGTGTCGTGGAAAGTTGTATGACATGAGCACTATAAGAAATGATAGTTAAGTATGAATAGTGATTAGAATGTTTTATAGATGACTTAAATTTGTGACTAGAGATTATAACTGGTAACGTAACCTTACTATCATGATCTACTAAGATCCTACTCTTTATTGTAGTAAATTGATGCCCTCAAGGAGATTGACATAAAAAATGTTTCAAAACACACTTGCTTACTTATAGACTTACTCACTTTCTTACTTACACAACATGGTTGCTTACTATACTTGCTCTAATTATTGTGATACTTCATGTAGTTCTTCATGTGGTACTTTATATGATACTTTATATGATACTACAAGATTGACATCATCTCCCTCGGAGGCTTGCCTAAGTGAAATGTTGAAATGCCTAACATTGCCCATCACAGATGTTAGTTAGTGTAATATAGGAATTCTAACATTTTAGCCTTTCTACAAATTGTGATGATCCACTAACATCGAACCCTGTGTCACCATAAATTGATCCCCATAACCCAAAGATGTCACATCAAATTAGAAAATTTTGCTCTCTTTCTCGCATACATTATTAAGGAGATACCTATTGCAATTCTATATTCAGGCCACAACTTTCACTTTTTGTACCCTATTCATCACTTGTCATTCATTGTGTATTGTTATGGAGTCACTCTTTTGGGTGACTTACGTTCTTCCTTGATGGAATTGTTTCAAATTACAATCTATAAGGGGCAATGTGTAGGACAAAGTGGCCTTTGGTGAAGCATAAGTTAGGTGGTGTAATATGCACTAGGGTTTGCGCATGCATCGCTATGGCCCAACCCAGAAGATAAGTTAGTTGTGCTCATGATAGAGCATTCAGCATGTTGCAACACTACACTCATGTCTGGTAACCAGTCCACATCTACAATTTGTACATCCTTTGCATGTGACTTGTTGGTCTAATGAAGTGTGACTTCATTTTAGAGACTTTATGTTGCAAGCTATTGACATAAGGATATGGTTGATTCCATATTTGGATACTTACCCTCTTGGTATAAGTTTTACAATATGCAATCAACAATGGGCAATGTGTAGCAATATGTGGCCCATAGTGAAGCGAGAGTTGTATGGTCCAATATGTGCTAGAATTTGTGCATGTTAGGTTTCCACTCCAATGATGGTCTACCACTACTACACATGAGGCAAAGCACTTGGTACACTACAACATTGTTCATGCAAAAGGAAGCCAGCCTGCATGTGCCCTGCGACAACTAATGCCTTGGCGAGTGGGGCTCACAATGTGTAACTTTTTTGGAATTGCTAGCACTGTGGGTGTTTATTGCATGGATAACATGATGCACTATTGGAAGACTTGTCATTGTTCTTATTTTAGGTTCCACACTTTACCCTCTACATTGGGCATTATGATGTGTAATTTTTCCTATGTTGTAATGAAGCTTTGTGCTACCATGCATGCTCTATGGTCTCCCTCCTGTCTATGCCCCTATTCTTCATTGTGTGACATGTGGCAATGCCCCTTTGGTTAGTCTAGAGGATTTATTAATACACATCATTTTGTTCCTAAAAGGCGTAACACTTTTTAACTATTTTCATCACTTGGAACTATTAGTGTAGAAATGAGTTGTCACTCTATTTGGTACTTCACTTAGTGTAATGTGGAATTATCAAACCTTTCTTGCCATTCTACTCATTATTTTACGTCGTGTTTGACCATGCCTTAGTGAAACTTTTGTCATGCAAAATGCAGTCAACCATGTGTTTGTTGAGCAGGATATGGTAACATGGTGTCAAGCCTCACCAATAAGTTGTGTTCCTATGCATGTGGCATAAGGGGCCCAACAAGTGTTACTTGTTAGTTTTAGAGTTACAATTTTTTTAAGGTGATTGAAATGATGTTTCTTAGTGGTTGGCAAAGTTTTAAGTATGCAGTTTGCTTGCTTTCTTTTTGTTGGCCTTAGACAAAACCTTTTGCAGTTACATGAGTCATGCTCTACATCTTCCATTTAGAAAAAGCAATACTTTTCTCACCCATTTTAATTGTTTTTTGATCAGTGCATGTTGTTTTAGATCAATTTTATGTCTGTGTCATTTTTCTAAGTCATGTTGATCCTTATGCCATGTGTCCTAGCCAAGAGCTTCATGATTAATTAGACCTTTTGTGCTTCTTTTCATGGTGCTACTTCTTATGTCTTCGCTAACTCGTTGTGTGGTTTGTCATTATGTGTAGGGTTTTGTCATGCAATTGCACATTCTTAAGGAGGAAGTTCATATGTTCCTTTTATTCATGTTGGCATGGTCTTAGATATGACTCATTTTGGTCTTCATTCGTTGAAACGGAGGGTTGTTGTCCAAGAATGGTTACTTTGTTGAATCGAAATAAGGAATGTCAATCTTTCAGAATCTTCTCGGCGTCTAATTGTTATCGAATTCCTATTCCTTCCTTCAATACTTTGATATATAAGAATGCGACAAAAGAATGGGATCCCATGACTCCAATTAGGAATAGGAATTTGTTGGGTTTGTCAAATAATAAGTTTTCAAAATTGAAGGTATGGTGTCCCAATTTGGGATAATTTGCTCTCCCTTTGAGGAGTATCACCAGACATGATGAACATGTCAATAATCACTTGGGGTGCTACAAAACACTTTTTTTGCATTACTAGCTTGTTGATCATGCCAATAGTCATAATTTTTTTCACAATGATTAAGCCAAGCATGTGTAAGTTTGAAATATTTTAGACTATGAAACTATGAATGGCTTATTAAAATAATTGTTGTTTGCTTGATGATACATGCTACTCAGATAACAATTTCATTAATAGTGCTAATACATGCACCAAACCCAAAGTTTTTGAAGGAATGCATTTATCTGAAAAAAGGTCAAAGAGGGCTTTCACATAGCTCCCTGACATTTCTTGATAACTTCGTAGATTGCATGACCTCCGTACAGATGATACATCATTCACATTTCTTCCATATCAACTTTCATTTTATGGGTATGGGCTTACCATGGTGGCAAAGTGTGATAGAGAATTCAAATTTGATTTTAAAGAGGGAGTCTGAGAGATAGCTGCCACATCTAAGGAAGTAGAAGGGCACAAATTACCAAATCTTGATAGAAGGTGACTAATAATAAAAAGTAATATTGAGCTCCAAAAGGTTGATAATTGGAATGAGTACATTCTCAATTCCTTAATGAGGATCAATTACAAGGAAAGTTTAGTGCTAGTATACATGGTATATCTAGGTTAAATAGTATATATTTAAGTTATTTGTAGTTTAAATGGTGATAAATGGTCCTTGCTTTTTGTCAGTTGATTTGCCTTTCCGGTGCACCACCTGCCCTGATTGTTTTTTCAATGATGTGGACTAGCCTTAGCTGGCTAAGTCACTCCTTTAACATTATTACATTGAAGAAAATAGACCTCAATGCAAGCCCATGCTCTAGATAGATTAGTGTGGGATAACATCATAGGATTTTGCTCTATTATGTTGGCCATTATGATCATAATAATGATTTTGAGTGAATGTCATGAGCATTCACATTTTGAGGTTAGAGGTGAAATTCTTAAATATATGAAGGATAAACCACGATGAAAGCATTTTCCAAGGATGTTTCTATTAATCAAGAATAAATGGTTTGGCCCTAAAAACAATCAAAGCTCATCCTTATGTCAACCCTCAATGACGCTAACCAATGATAAGCAATAATTACTATTTGGATTCTATCATCATATCATAAGAAATTAAATTCTTTGGGTTCCTTCATAAAGTAATGATCAAAGCCTAAATCATACTCTCCTTAAGGAGGTCCATACATAAAATCATTAAAAAAAAAAAGTTGAAGAGATTTGGGAAGGACTATTCCCAACTCTCAAACAAAATCACGCAAAAGTGTGTGATGAGCAATCTAGTTTGTTGCACTATTTCCTTGGCACTTTAGGTGAGGTAGTTTCTACAGCTTTATACTCTAGAGATATGCAATGGCATTATATTAGGCAGTATTGTTTATTTTAAACAAACCTTACTAATTAACTATAATATTAACTATAGTTGAATCTAATTCAAACAACAATACCTTGACTTTAGGAATTAAAATTTTCAATTCCATTGATTCAGAAATAGCAATAATTTGCTTGATAGAAGCTCACAAGAAAAAGGTTTCTTCTATAAAATTAATAATTTTACTTATGTCATCATAGGAAATAATACCAATTCTAGTATTCAAGTCATCTTGCACAACTTTGTTGCTATTGAACTTAATCCAACTCATTGGAGGAAGACTCCAAAAGTCGTAATAAATGGCTCGCTAAGGACACCACAACACTTTTTTCACATGATTGCAGCATTGTACCAAGTATTAGCTATAATGTGAGTATTCCTTTGTAGTGTAATTTAATTGAATACCTTTTCCATATGTTCCTACAAATTCTTACCACACTAAAAAGGACTAATGATAAAGTAGCATAGTTATCTACTTTAGAACTTGTAGCCACTCATGCATTCATAAATATCTAGTTAAGGAGCTCAAAAAAGGAGTTAACGTCTCCATAGTTATTCCCACAAATTTAGCCCAAGGACATTATAAAATCTAAAATAGCAAATAAGCTAGGAATAATTTTTGAAACTATTTATGATTCCAAACCCCTTACCCCTTAATTAGCTTTGCTACAAATTTTGGATTCTCCACATCTATGTTAAGATCAGTTGGTCAACTAACAATAAGAAGGATGCCAAGACAATTATCCAACAAAAAGAAAAAAATAATTACCCACAATATTTTGCCAAACCGCATGGTTTATTGTGCAGAGCATTTCAATTTGAGTAACTTACTTGTATGAGATGATCTAAGAGGAAAATAAAAATTATTATTTGTCATTAAATATTTGTACATGAGGGATTAAACCCACAAATAGTCTTCCAGAGAAATATCTCACTTATTGCTTTTTACAATAAACACTGACTATCAAGTCGACAAACTGTGAACATTGAGTCCTCTATAATCGTTATATAGAGTTACAATTTTCTAATAGGCAAAACATATTATGCCATTGTCACGTTAACTTTAGCACAACTGATGAGAATAATTTCTTTTCTATAGTACTATAGCTAGAAATTAATGTGTGAGCTAAGTAATAAGAAGGAATAGTAGCAAGCATTGTGTTAATCATGACATTATGGCCTAGCATAGTAGCCTTATAACCCTTCCTGACATAGTTTTCAACATGATTAAAAATGAAATTAAAGCTTTTTTTTCTAAAGTTTTGTTATTACAATTTCTATTCTTAGATATTTCAATTGAGTGGCTGGATGTATGCTTAGTTTTTCTTAAACTTGTAGTGCATCACCTTGGTAAATAACAATCTTGATTTGTTTAAGTTTGTCATCTGATATAAGTGATGCCCATACTGCACCATAATTTCTACATTGTAGCACAAGCTATAGGCATTTAAATCATGATTTCATCAAAATATAAGTGCTGGGTAATCATATGGGAAGAAAGGTCAATCTTAAACCAAATAGAGGTAGCATGATCATGCTAACCCTAAATAATCCATGGGAGGTACTCTAACAAAATAGTAAAGATGTATGGTGAGAGAGGACATCTTTATTTACTACCTTAAGTAGCTTTGATCCATGGTAGATGGATATCATTAAACATAATAAAAAATCTTGGTGCAATGAAATAGGCATTAATACAATCACATGAAAGAGTAAGGAACCATAAATGCTTAATCATATCACTCACAAATTTCTACTTTATTTTTCCATAAGCCATATTAATATTTAATTTTAGCTCAATCAAGCTTCTTTGGAGGTGAAATGGTGCAAATGGGTAGTGATTTCCTATTCCAAAAGAATATTATTAGGTATACCATGTCTTAGCACAAGAACAACTTGCTCTTAAGTAGTGATCTTTGGATGCCCCACCTTTGGTCTAGCCACAAAAATTTTGGCCACCATTTTAGAACAAATTGCTCAAGTTTGGATGTTCTTTGTGCTTTAGAGACAAGTATGATAAGTGTGTTTTTCCATTCTTTTGAAGTAAATCTATCTTTAAAGAATTATTTTACTATTATAATAATACCCATTATTGTGATCTTTTGATAACCATGCACAAACTCAAATGAGAAGACATCCATCCCAAGGGATTTATTTATTTTGATAGACGTTACCATAAATTTGATCCCATTATAACTAGTTGGAGATACAGGTGTAGCCACATGTTCATTATCAATAGTTCTATAACGATAGAAGGGTAGAGGAGGCTCACACTCTTCACTACACTTCTTCTTATTGAAATACTAAATGAAATTTCTTTATTCTATGTTGGGGAGGCCATTAGTTCCCTTATATGATTTTAATGTTTGTGGTTATAGTTTTCCTTGGAGGAAGCGGTAGATGCCACCAAGAAAAAAATGAATGTTTTGGTCCCAAAGTGGGGCTTAATTAAGCTTAGCACACTATCACCACCATGCTTCTTCTAAAGCTAAGGTTGTGTGATAGGAAGCAATACATTCTGCTAAACGATAATGTTTTGACTTAGTTAAGTTGTTCATCGGTTATTTAAGTTGAAGCTCATGGATTTCCTAACCATTTTAACAAGGATACTTAGAATGTTATGAAGTTTTGTTACACTTCATTTTTAAGTAAAAAATATTTACAAATCTTGCAACATGAGAGTGAATTATGGTGTTGAAAATTATTTTATTATTTTAAACATATGTTTTTCTCAAAAAACATTAAGTTTACAAAAAAATGTAATAATATATATATATATATATATATATATATATATATATATATATATATATATATATATATATATTATTTCTTTAATAATATAAAAAATGAAGATAAAAATTAGAATGAGACACCAAAATGTTTAGGTAGCTCAAATCAAATTAGAATCTATCTCCTCCTCTAACAAGGATAAGAAAATACAATCAAAAAAGCCGACAACTCGAGATTTTTTTCTTAAGGTTTACCTCAACCTACAAGCTTTTGCAGGTTCAACTATAACCCTGGCTTTTACAAGCTCAATCTCAGACTTTGGCAAATGTCGGGACTAGACCAAGAGAAAAAGAAGGATACAACAAGACGATTTTTTTAAAATATGTAGAATTATTTATGATTGTTGATTAATGGAACAAGGATAATCCCTCAATCTCAAACCTCTGAAAAGATCAACCCAAGGGTCCTTTAATCAATATTCCTATTCTATATAGTTTTGAAAAGTCCATTTTGATAGACACCTTAGCAAAGAGTGACCTTTACATATCAATTTTCAATCATCAATCAAAAGAGGATCTTTTATCACTTTGACACTATGGAATAGATTCTGTGTCTCAATATAATAAGAGAATAAGAAAATAAATCTAGATTGGAGCACACATAGTCATTAAAGTATTAGGTTTAAATTTAGGTGTCCACTCAAATAACCCTAATTCAAAGCCAGTAACTTACCATGGTATTAAAAAATAAACATATTCTCTATCTAAAATGGAATATAAGAATAGATTGAAATGCCCATCTATCAAGACCATGAATGAAAATCCTTTCAAATGGCCACACCTTTATTAAAATATTTTGTATATCCATTGAAATGGCAAACGATCTTTGTCCACTATACCCATAAGGTTGAAGTGGTGGTAGTGCGTTTGTCATTCACATGCCTCATTTGGTGGTAGTATTTCATCATTAGTCATAAAAGAGGTGTGCTTTGGAGCTAGCATCTTGACATCTAGATTGGTTGGTCACTATGAATAGTTAATGAGGGGACCTCCCATCAGTGTCAAATTAATAATGCTAATTTTCCCTCTATTGAGCACCTCTCAAAGGTTACTTTAATTGGGTTAAGTGATTCAAGTTTCTCATTCTAAGAATTATCTTCCATGATCACTACAACATTTCCATAAGAACGCTATGTGAAGCCACATAAATCACTGACATCAGCACTTTGTAACATGGAGATTTCTTTTGTGATTGGATAAATAAGTTTCTATGTTTATTCCAACCAATTTCCCTTTCTGCTGAAATTAGTTTTTCCTCTTTTTATCATGTACATGGATCCTGTGTAATTCTGCTATTGATGCACCATGTAGCCATACAAAAATCACCCACATCATCCTCAAAAATATTCACATTGTAGCAAGGCTCATCTAGCTATGAGTTTTAATAGACTTAAATTCCTTCATGTGCTTTCTAGACTCCATCATCAATGTTCATTATAGCTCAACCCACAAAGACAATCCCTGATATGTTCACCCAAGGGGCTATTAGGCTAAGAAGTACCACCAATTGGACTCTAAACATCATCACTAGCCATTCACGATAGGGATATTTGCACCATATTATCCTTTATTTTTTTTCCTTTTTTAACTCTTCCAAGATTTATTTCTTGCCATAAATCACTACTCCTCATTAGGTGCCAAGTGCATTATGAATTCTAGGTATATCCCAAAATTTGTTGGAACTAGAGTAAGACATTAAGGTGCCCAAACTGTCCATACAGTGAGCTACTATCATTAGCCAGAAACAAGCATTGCTAATGCTGCCTCCATCCACCCTCATTTCGCCCTCCAGCCACCCATGTCATTGACAAAAAAATTGTACGTCACCTTCTATACATACGACACCATCCCATACATCAAGCGCACCTATCCATCACATTAGTATGCCTTTGTAAGTCTATGCCATTAGGTTCCTTGATAAGGAAATATTGAAGCATACATCATGCCTCGTTTAAAGATGTTAAAACATAAAATTATTAAGAAGAGCAAGCTGAAGTAGTTTTGGAAGGGGTAATTCCCAATTCAAAACAAAAGCATACAATAATGCATCATAAGTGACATAGTTTGTAGCATTGTTGCCTTCCCACTTTTTGGGAGAAAATTTGAAAGACTACATATGCTAAACATATATATAGCACTATGATATGAACCTCAATTCTCTTTAAACAAAAGAAACTTGGATAGTACAATAATAGCTATAATAAAGTCTAATTCAATCACAACTACTTGGATATTTGGAAGTAACATTCCAAGGTGCTCCATTGCTCAAGAAATGCAATAGCCTCAATGGAAAAATTTGCACCTAAAACCCATGTTTTTCTCAATATAATGATAAGCCTACTCATGCCACACCAAATAATAATACCAATTCCAATGGTGAGATCATTTTGTAATGGTACGTGAAAATTTATTTTAACCCAACTCATGAAAGATGAGTCCATAAGATGTAACAAATAGCCCATCAAGGCCATTGGAGCTCCCATTGGATGAAGTTGGGTAGTTAAACTTAACTTATTTTCCAAATGGATTTCTTTGATTGTGTTATGAGACTACAAAACTCTAGCTTTACTTACATTCGACCTTTACGTCTCTTTGACTTAGCTATATTTCATTTCTTTAATTCATCTCAATTTACCATTACTATAGGTTAACTTTAAATTAATTATAGTTAGAGTTTTTAACTAACATTCTTTTAGATATTTATTTTTTATATTTGTAATTTTTTTATTTTTAAGAATTTTGTGTTGTTTTGCATTTCTTTTTTATTCCAACATAATTTGGCTATAGGGGATGTTGCACTCAATCTTCTAGTATCTTGGAATGTAATTATCTAGAATAATTTATTTAATTTCTTTAATATTTTTGCATGGATTTGGTTATAGCTTTTTTAAAATCATATTCTCTTATCGTGCAAACTTTACAATGCCTTGATTTCAGTATGTTATGTTGAATCTATTTATTTAATTTCAACTTTAATATTCATTTACTTAACAATAAAATTATAATGTATTATATTTTATGCTTGTTTACTTTAGAAGTTCAAACTAATTCAAAATGAGGTATAATTAGGAGGAAACAAATATCATTGGACATGACTCGATGTGCTCTATCCAATAAAAGATTTATTATAATTTTTCTAAATATTTAATTTTTTTATTGTTTTTGAATGTTTTCTTAGATATTTTTAGTTTTAGTTTTTTCACAATAAATGATGTTTGGTACAAGCTACTAAGTATCTGGGAATTCAAATTTCTTGTACAATTTATCTCATTTGTTTAACTTTTATATTTTGTTTTGATAGTTTAATATGTAACTCAAAATCTCCACTAAAATAACATTTAATATATATATATATATATATATATATGTTTATATATTTACTTAATATTAAAATAGTAATGTATTTTTGCTTATTCTTATTTATTTAGTAATTCACAATGATTCTGAACAACGTGCAACTGAGACAAAACAAATCATATTAAACTCACATTAATAACCTCCATAAAAAATATTAATTTTATTATTTTTAAATGTTCTACTTTCTAAAATTTTAGCATTTATTATATATTATTTCTAATCAAACTTGATTTGATAAACGATAATGTGCATTCCATCTCATTAGTATCTTTGAATGCAATTTATCTCTTTTCTTCAAAACTTTTTTCATGATTTGGTTATCCTTTTATGAAACACAAATTCCACTATCATGTGGCCTTTATATCACTTTAATTTAATTAAATTAAATTACATTAAGTTATCTCATTTTTGTTGTAATATATGTTCACTTAACATTAGAATAATAATTTTTTATTATTTATGTGTATTTAACTTTGTAATTCATCATTTCTAAACCAGGACTGATCAAGATGACACAAAATATCATTGAACTCAACTTAATGTGCTCCATCAATTTTAATATATTTTATTTTATTTTGTTTTGGAATTTCTTACAAGATACTTTGATTTACTTTTGGTTATCTATCAAGGTTGTTAGGCTACACATATTTTGCATCTTAGAATGCAATTTTGTTGCATAATATATCTCAATTTCTTCAAATTATTTCCTTTAATTTTGTTATATTACTATATGCTTCTCTTTGGATGATTACATGTGTTTAATTTTGTTATATTATATTATTTCAATTTATCTCATCAAAACTTTGATACATTTTATATTAAAATAAAAAATTATTCTTATTTACATTATTTAATTTAGTAATTTGTGGTAACTAAAAAACAAGATTATTTCAATTTATCTCATCAAAACTTTGATACATTTTTATATTAAAATAACAAATTATTCTTATTTACAAAATCAATGTCATTAGACTCATATGGAAGATGTCTATTCAATTAAATGGACGTTTATAAATTTTCAAAAAATGTTTTTCTTTTTTTTGTTATGCTTTATGAGGCATTTTGAATGACACTAGATTAGGAAATTGAAGATGTTTCACTCAATCTTCATAATATAATGGGAATACAAATTTCACATAAAATATATCTTATTAATTATTTTTGTTATCCTTGTTCTGATTTATACTACTATATAATCCTAAATCTCTTGTCATGTCTCCATTACATGTCATTGAATAGATTATGTTACCTTTTTTTGCTTCAATTTATCTCATTTTAGATTTTAAATAAATTTACTTAATAATAAAATGAAAATTTATTTTTGTTTATATTTTTATTCAATAATTTGCTATAATTTCAAAAGAGGTCCAATCGGGATGAAAAAATGTAATTGGACTCATCTTGATGAGCTACATAATTAAACAATTTAAATATTTTAGCTTTTTGTGCTTTTGCATGATTAGCAACACATTTTAATTCATTCTTGCCTTAATTATAGAAACTTTATCTTATTCATTCATATTTTTTCCTTTAATATGTCATATTACAATGTAACTAAAAATCTTTTCTTATTTAACCTTTAGACATCTTTAATTTGTTATATTACATTGCTTTAATTTGTCTAATTTGAACTTTAATACATGTCTACTTAACTTCTCAAAATTCATTTTTTTTATTTATGCTTACTTTTGTGATTCATAACAATTACAAATGAGTTATGTTTCAAAGAAGAAAATGATGTTGCTCTCTCCTCGATAAGCTTAATGTAATTAAATTTTTATTTTTATATATTAAATTTTTTTCTTATCCATTTCCACAACTTATTAGACATTTTAATTCATAACTTATTTGATATTCAAGAACATTATACTCAACCTCCATAGTGTCTTGGAATATAACTTTTCAATAAAATTTATGTCATTTCATTAAAGTTTTTGGTTTGATTTGTTTATATTGTATGTCACTCTAAATTTCCTCTCGCTTGACCTACAGAGGGCTTTGATTTTTTATATTACATTTTTTCAGTATATCTTATTTCATTTTTAATGTTTATTTTGCTAATTTTTAAAATTAATTTTTTTATTAATTTTTAGGCCATTTTAATTTTTTAATTAACCATAATTCCAAATGACATTTGATTTAGATGAAACAAATGTCATTAAAATAGGCTTAGTTAGCACTATGTAATAAAATATTCATTTTTATATTTTTTTCTTTTTCTTTATTTTCTATAGGCTTAGCTTACAGATATTTAAATTTATACCTAATTTGATGATTGATGATATTATACTTGAACACCTTAAATCCTTGCAATATAAATTTCATATGGAATTTATCTTATTCTTTCAAATTGTATTTTTTATTCCATTATATTTAAATGAAGCTCTAATTCTCTTCTCATGTGATCATTATTACATTGCTTTCATTTGGTCATATTACATTGATTCAATTTATCTCATTTGTACTTTAATATATATTTAATTTATATTAAGATATCAAGTTTTTGTTTTTGTTTATTATTTTCTTTGATAGCTCGATATAATTCAGCCCTATGTCTAATAGTGATTAAACAAATATTATTGGATTTTACATGTGCTCTATCTAATTAACCATTTATTTTTGTAATTTTAAATAGTTAAATTCCTAGGTCTTTTTCATGGTTCATGAGATATTTTAATTCATACACTATTTGGCAAACTTCCATGTTATGCTCGATCTCCTTATTATCTTGCAATGCGACACTAAATAACTTAACTAATTTCTTTAAGCTTTTTTCCTTTGATTTAGCTTTTTTATTTTGTGATTCTATATCCCAACCTAGTTCACAATTATATATATTTGATTTTGTTATATTATATCTTTTAAAATTATCTCGTTCCATCTTTAATATAGCTTTATTTTTTAAATAAATAAATAATTTATTAATTTTTTTTATTACATTGGTAATTCACAAAAGTGTCTAACAAGTTTTGATAGAGAAGAAAAAATCGCATTAGAGTTGCCTTGACAAGGTCTACCAAATTAAAAAATTATTTTAAAATATTTCATCTTTTTATTTATTTTTTTTTATAAGCTTTGTGAGACATTTCAATTTGAACCTATTTTGATAAAAAAAGATGTTACACTCTATCTTCTACTATATTAGAATTAAATTTTTCCAAATAATTTATCTCATTTCTTAAATTGTTTTGGACTTATTTGTTTGTATTACAATGAAGCTCTAATTTCCTTATTATTTGATTTTTATATTGCTTTGGCTTGGTTATATTACATTACCTCAATATTTATTATCTTAGAGATATTATCATTTTTATTTGACATTAAAATAATGAATTATCATTATTTATGTCTATTATAATGGTAATTAATATTACATTTAAATGAGGAATAGTGGAGATAAAATAATCAATTTTGGGCCTGTCTAAATAAGGTTTACCAAAATAATTATTTTTTTTTCTAAATTTCGAATATGTTTTTAAAGATATGAAAGCTTTTTCATTATGAATTATACCTAATTTAATGATAAAGAATAATGCAGTAGATTTCTTTCACATCTTGGAACAAAATTCTCATAAACTTTTAATGATTTTTCATATTTTGGACTTTTGTTTTCTTTGTATTACTATGTAATAATAAATATCTTATAGTGCGATCTCAACATTATTTTTATTTTTTATGCTACATTGCTCTAATGTATCTCATTACAATTTTAACATATGTTTACTAAATATTAAAATGATAATTAATAACCATGTATGCTTATATACTATTGTGAATTGTAGTAATTTCAAATGAGAAATTATTGAGATATTAAAGTTCATTGGATATGCATCTATTCGTTCTATCTCAATAAGTTTTTATTATTATAATTTTAAAGCTTTTTGCTATTTTGTTTGCATTTTTTGTCATATTTTGATATGTACATGATTTTATGAATGAGAATGTCGCACTAGAACCTTTTTGAATCTTGAAATTCTACTTATTTTATATAAAATTAACTACATTTGTTTAATTTTTCCTTTTTAATTTTCTAAATTATTCTAAACTCTAATTTAACTATTATGTGACCTTTACAAAAAATTTATTTCATTTAATTACATTGCTTCAATTTATCTTATTTTAACCTTAATATAAATTTTCATAATTAAAAATAATAATTTATTATTGTTATTGTATTTGTATGTTATAGTAATTAAAAATGAGGTGTTATCAAGATGAAAAAAAATCATTGACCTGATCTCAATTTGATCCCTTTGATGTAATAATCTTTTTTAATTTTTTTTTCTAAGGTTTTACATGCTTTATGAGAGCTTTTGGCTCATCTTGATTTAATGATTAAGAACATTACACTCCATCTACTTGTTATCTTGAATTAAAGTTTTTGTATTATTTATTTAATTATTTTCAACTTTTTTGATTTTATTTCATTATATTACTTTGTAATTTTAAACTTTGCAACTTTTTTGGTATTATTGGTTGATTTTATATTGCTTAAGTTTATCTGATTTTAGCATAATAATATGTTTACTTATTGTTAAAATAAAGTTTATTATAATTTACTTTAATATAATTTTGTAATTAAAATTATTGCCAAACTAGGTCCAATCGTGGCAATATAGGTATTGTTACACTTGTCTTGACAAAGTCAATAAAATTTATTTCTTATTTTTAAAATTTTTGAAAACTTTTTAAATAGGGTTTCTCGATGAATTACTAGGCATTTCAATTTGCAAATTTAATCGAGGATATTGCACCTGACCTCCTTAGTATTTTGGGATGCAACATTTCGATCCAAGTTATCTCTTTTCATAAAATGTTTTCTTTGATTTGGTTGTGTGACTATGAAACTTAATTCTCCTCCTATTTAGAAGATTATCATATAATTCCATTGAAGGTCTTATCGACATTAAAACACTGTTATTAGACACTTTTTGATGAACTCCGTCTTGTTGAATATTGATTATTATTATTTTTTAATATTTTATTTTCAAGGACTTTTCCATGTTTTGTAAGATATTTTTACTCTTACCCTATTTGATGATCTAACATATTGCACTTGCTCTCTTAGTGTCATGGAATACAACTATCTCATACAGTTTAGCTCATTTCGTTAATTTATTTATTTTGATGTTGTTATATTATTATTAAACTCAAATTCTCTTATCATGTGAACTTTATAATGCCTTGATTTCAATATGTTACATTGATTAAATTTATCATATTTCAACTCCAACACAAATTTAGTTAAAACTAAAACTATAATTTGTTGTTATTTATGCTTGCTTATTTTGGAAACTATTAGTAATTCCCAATGACATATAAAAGAGATGAAATAAAAATCATTGGCCGTACATGATAGCTCTATCAAATTAGAAATTTATCTTAATATTTCTAATTATTTTATTTTTTAGGGCTGACAAGCCTTATGAAATATTTTCACTTGTATCTGATTTGATGATCAAAGTTGTTATATGTGAGCTCTGAAGTGCCTTGGTATGCAACCATCCTATGTACTTTATCTATTTAATTTGTACCCTTTTATTTGTTTACAGTACTATGTAGCACTAAATCTTCTATTGTGTGACATTTATATGTGTTCGATCTGGTTATATTCTAATGGTTCGATTTTTCTCATTTTTGTTTTAATATATATTTACATAATATTAAAATAAAAATTAATTATTATTTATTTTATTGTTTTTGGTAATTCTCAATTAATCTAAATAAGATATGATTAAGATGATGCAGACATCTTTAGACTTGGCTTAATTATTTCCATGCATCTAATTAATAATTTTATTATTTTTCAATATTTTTTCTTTCTAGTATTTTAAAAATTTATTTTTTCATATAATATTTTTGACATTTCTTAAAAATTTTTATTTATTATGGTTGTATTAATATGAAACATTAATTCTCTTATCATGTGAGCTTCACATCACTTTGATGTATATTTGCTGAATATTAGAATAGAAGTTAATTATTATTTAAGTGCATTTAATTTGATAAATCATAGAATAACCAAACAGAGCTTGATGGAGATGAAAAAAATGTCGATGGACTACTCTCAATAACCTTTATTCAATTAAATATTCTTTTTTATATTTTAAAATATTTTACTCTATATTTTTTTCATGTTTAATGAGATATTTTTATTTGATATTGATTTGATATTCATGGTTGTTATGCTACATCTTCTTAATATGTTAGAATGCAAACACTCAATGTAGTTTATCTTATATTATTCAAATTATGTCTTTTAATTTTGTTATCTTACTATGTAAATTAAAATAAATTATACATTAATTCAATTCAACACATATAACCTTTAATAAACAATTAGCTTTTATTGTTATTTATGGTTACTTAATTTTATAATTTCTAGTAATTCCAATAGTCTTATAAAGAAGTATAAATTATTGCTGGACTCATTTAATAATTTTAAATAATTTATTTCTTTAGCCTTGGCTTATTTATAAGAATTTTAATTAATACCATATTAGATGAGTGAAGATTGTAGACTCGACCATTTTATTATTTGATAATCAACTTTATAGTAAAATTTATCTTCTTAATTGTTTCTCTTTTGATTATGTTGCTATGAAATTCTAAATCTCATTTATTATGACTGTTACATGTCTTCAATTTTATTATATCATAATTTTTTAATTTATCTTGAACTTTCATATAAATATACTTAATATTAAAATAAAAAGTTAATTTTATCTATGTTTTAATTCATTAATTTCTAATAATTCTAATTGAGGCCCATTTACATAGAAAATGTTGTTACACTCATCTTCATGAGCTTTATGTAATTAAATATTAATTATTATTATTTTAAAGTATTTTATTTAAGATTTTTATATACTTTTTGAGGAAACAGAATATGTACCTAATTTAGTGATTGAAATTGGAACATTTGATTTGTTTAGCAACTTTAATTTCTATGTAAATTTATCACAATCATTTAAATTGTTTTCATTAATATGTTAAATTATTATGAACTCAAAATCTCATCTTGTTTGACTTTTTCATGTCCTTGATTTGGTATATTATGTTGCTTCAATTCATAAAATTTGAACATTAATATATACATAGTGCATATGACAATAATAATTTAATTTTGATTATTTCTATTTTGATTGGTGATTCATAATAATTCCAAAAAAGCCTTAATTAAGATGAAACAACATTGGTGTTACCTTAGTGAGCTTTATGTAATAAACCATTTCATTCTTATGTTATTAAATATTTTTTATGTTTTTTACATGTTTTATGTCAAATGTAGATTTATATTTTTTTTATTTTTTGCATTAATTTTCTTATATCACTATGTAGCTCTTAAAGTCTTGTCCTTGAGGTTTAAATTTTCTTTTATTTAGCTATATTACATTACTTCAATTTAGCTTTATATCGCTTCGATTAGGTTCAATTATTTTGTTTTGACTTATCTCATTTCATCTTTTTTTTATTTAATTAATGTTAAAAGTAATTTACTATATTTATTCTTATTTACTTTTATAACTCATATTAATTCTAAACAACATTCAATCTAGATGAAACAAATTTTTTTAGACTTGTCTTAACGATTTCAAACCAATAAAATAATCTTTTGAGTATTTTTAAATAATTTATTTTATAGTTTAGTATGTTAATGTAAATATTTTGATTCATACCAAATTTGATGGTCGAGGATGGTACACTACATCTCCTTCGAATCATGGAATTAAACTTTTCGATGCAATTTCTCTAAATTCTTCAAAGTTTTTGCTTAGAATTGGTTTTATTACAATTATTCTATTTCTCCTATAGTGTGAACTTTATAACATTTGGTTAGGGACATATTACTTGTTTTAATTTATCTCATTTCAACTATATTGTTAATTTATTTTTATTTGTTACTATTTAATTTTTTGTTGTCATTCTAAATGTTGATTGATTGAGATGAAACAATCATTGTTAAATTTGTCTTAACTTTATCTATCAAATTAAATATTTTTTAATTATTTTTAAAATTTTTTAAAAATTCATTTTCTAAGAGTTTTGTATATTTAACAAGATATTTTGAATATTTTGATTCACAACTTATTTCATTATTAAGGATGTTATAATTGACCTTCTTGGTATCTTGGAGTGTTGATTTCTTATTAAATTAATCTCATTTCTTAAAGTTTTTCATTTGACTTGGTTATATCACATTGAAACTTTGATTGTCCTCTTGGGTAAGCCTTACATAATTTTGACTTTGTTATATAATGTTACTTCAATTTATCTAATTTTAGCTTTAATATAAATTTACCTTATATAAAATAATAATTTGCAATTTATAAGTTTTTTAAGTTATTAAAAATATGGTTTGACATACATGAAATAAAAGTTGTGATATTCATCTCGATGAGAGCTGCCTATTTACCTATTCATTTTTATAATTTTAAATATTGAAATTCCTAAGGTTTCTACAAACTGTATGACATATTTTGATTTGTACTCTATTCGACAATCAAGGATTTTACATTGGATCTCATTAGTATCTTTGAATGCAACTTCCTTATAGAATTCATCTCATTTGTTCAATTTTTTTACTTTCATTTTGTTATATCACTATATAATTCTATATCTATTTTGGTTGAACGATTCATTTTTTTGAATATGTTATACTTGACATCAACTCATTTCATTTTAGTTTTAATATATATTTTCTTTATTTTGAAGTAATAATTTTTTATTATTTTTGTTTATTTGCTTTAATAATTCATAATTATTCTAAACATTATCTAAATGAGATGAAAATAATGTCATTGTGTCATCTTGATAAGCTATGTCTAATTAAAAAATCATTTTTATAGTTTGAAGAATTTTTTGTTAGTTTTTTTCATTGTTTATGATATTTTTTTGTTTATACCACTTTAGCAAAAAGGTTTTTATGCTCAATATCTTTAATATCATAGAATGCAACTTTCTTAAAAAATTATCTCATTTGCTCAAATTTTTAATTTTTATTTTGCATTACAAATCTCTAATCTTTTGATCATGTGACACTTGTAATGCTTTGATTTAGATATATTATATTGCGTTAACTTATTTCATTTCAAATTTATTATAAATTTACTTGTTAATAAAATAATAATTTATAATTTATTGTTTAATTATTTTTATAATTTATAGTTAATCTAAAAATGTTTGATCAAGGTAGAATAAATATCATTACTTTTATTTCGATGTCCTTTATCTAAAATACTCATTTTTTATCTAAAATATTTTATTTGTTGGGCTTATTCACACTTCATAAGAAATTTTAATTCTTAACTAATTTGATGATTGAAAATATAACACTCGATCTTCTTATTATTTTAGAATTAAACTTCTTGTAAATTTATCTAATCTTTTTAAATTTTTACTCTATTTTTATTATATTGCCATGTAGTTTTCAATCTTTTATATTTTCTTCTTTACATCATTTTGAATTATTTATATTATAATTCCTTAATTTATTTCACTCTACCATTGTAATATGTTTAACTAATATTATAAAAATAGTTTAGTATAATTCAATCTTATATACTTTGGTGATTTATAATAATATAAGTTGATGTTTTATAGAGATGAAAGAAGGGCATTGGACTCATCTTAATGAGCTCTATAGATTTAAATACTTATTTCTTATATTTTTAAAATTAGTTTATAACATTTTTTTCTTATGTTTTAGCAGATACTTTGATTTATACTAAATTTAATGATTAACTGATTGGCTTAGCATTTTCGAATACAAATTTTTAGTATAAGTTATCACATCTCTTTAAATGTTTTACTTTAATTTTTATATATTACTATGAAATATGAATTCCCCACACATTTAGCCTTTTCATCATTTTGATTTTGTTATATTATATTTACCCAATTTTCCATATTTGGACTTTCATACATTTTTATTTAAAATTAATTAAATATATAATTTTTAAAATATATAATTACTAGTAATTCTAAATGAGCTGTGATCAAGATAAAAGAAATATCATTGGAATAATCTAATTGTGCTCTATCATATTTAATTTATTTTTATATTTTTAATTATGTTATTTTCTTGAATTTGGACGTGTTTTATAAGACATTCCAGTTCTTTCCATATTTGATGGTTGAGCATGTTGCAGACTATCTTCTAATTCTCTTTAAATTTAACTATCCCACATAATTTACTTCATTTGTTTAATATTTCACTTTGATTTGGTTATATTACTGTGAAACACTAATTTCTCCCTTTTGACTTTTACAATTTTTAAATTTTGTTATACAACATTGATTAAATTTATCTCATTCTATCTCTAACATATATTTATTAAATATTAAAATAATAATTTTTTATTATTTATGCTTACTTATTTTTGTAGTTTGTAGTAATTCTATACGACATCCAATGAAGTTGAAAGTAACATCATTGCGAACAACTTGAGCTGTCTCAAATTAAAGATTTGTTCTAAAATTTTGAAATCATTTATTTCCTTCGATGCTTTACGATACATTTTTATTTGTAGTTGATTTGTCGATCAAGGATGTTATGAAATTTCTTCTTAGTATCTTGGAATGCAACTTTCTCATATAATTTGTTTTATTTCATTAAATTTTATGCTAAGATTTTCTTATATTAGAATGTAACTCAAAACGTTTTTATCGTGTGAGATTTACAAGTCTTTAATTTGGTAATATGGTATAGCTTCAATATATTCTTTTTTTGTTTTACTATATATATTTATCAATTATTAAAATGATAATATATTTTTATTTAATCTTATTTTCTTTAAAATTATAATAATTCTAGAAATGGTTTGATTCAGATGAAGTGTCATTAGACTCATTTCAATGAGATTCATCCAACTAAATATTTATTTTAGTAATTTGAAATATTTTACTTTTTAGATTTTTTACTATGCTTTATGAGATATTTCATTCATACCTCATCAGATGATCAATGATAATACACTCAATCTGCTTAGTGTCTTGGAAAGTAATTTATCATACAATTTATCACATTTCTACTAATATTTCGATTTGATTTGGTAATGTCACTATTGAAGTCAAATGCTCCTCTCATGTGACCCATATATTACTTTAATTTAGTTAAATCATGTTACTTTAAGTTTTCCTATTTTAACTTTAAGACATGTTTGCTTAATATTTAAATAACAATTTAATAGTATTTTCACTTAATTTATTTTATAATTTGTAGTATATCTAAACAAACTCTGATGGTGATGAATAAATGTCATTAGACTTATCTTGATGAGCCCATCCATTCAAATATTATTTTTTTTATTTGATATATTTTGCTTTTTTTATTTTTTCACCCTTTATGAGATATTTGTATTCATATTTTAGTTTCCGATTGAGGATTTTATGCTACACCTTCTTAGTATCCTCAATTCAATTTTCCTATATAATTCATCTTATTTCTTCAACTTTTTAATTTTAATTTGGTTATAATAATATATAATTCTAAATCTCTTCTTATTTAACTATTACATCTCCTAGATTTGGTTTTATTATATTACTTTAATTTATCTCATCTCAATATTAATACATATTAACTTAATATTAAAACACTAAATTATTATTATTATTCCTGCATACTTATTTCAATAAAAATAGTGATTTCGAACGAGATCTAATGGAGACTAGAAAAAATCATTATTCTTGTTTGGATGAGCATTGTAAAATTAAAATTATATGTTTTGATTTTAAATAATTTATCTTTTATTTTGCGTATATTGTATGAGATATTTTAATTAATGCCAGATAGGATAGTTAATGATGCTAATGCTTACTTTCTAAATACCTTGGAATCCAACTTTCATTTATAATTTATCTCATTAATTAAACTTTTTTCCTTTAGTTTGATTATATTTTTATATTACTCTAAATTTGCCATCACATTAATTAAAAATTCTCTTTTTAGTTTTTTTCTTTGTCTCCTTAGTATAAAATTAATAATTTTATTTTATTTATTCATTTTTAATTGATGCTTTACTATTATTCTAAGGGTCTTGTTAAGATAAAGAAAGTGTCATTAGTGCTGTCTTGATGAGCTTTATCTAATTAGAATCTTTATTATTATATTTTTAAATAATTTATATTCTTGATTTTTTTGATGCTTCATGAGATAATTCAATTCATGTATGATTTAATGATTCAAAATAATAGTCCAAATATTCTTTGCATCATGGAATGAAACTTTCTTGCATAGTTGACCTCATTCAATATACTTTTTTGCTTTTATGTGTTATTTTGCTATGCAACACCAAGTCTCACATCATTTGGACTTTATAATTCTTTAATTTGTTTATATTACTTTACTTTAATTTATGTCTTTTTAGCTTTAATGTATGTTTATTCAATAGCATTATGATAATAATTTAATTTTATATATTGTTACTTATTTCTGTGATTCATAGTAATTCCAAGTGAGGTTTCATAGAGATGAAAATAATTTCAATGGAATTAACTCTACAAGACAGATCCAATTAAACTTTTTTATGTTTATAAATTATTTACAATGTAGTATTCTCATAAATCTTTACCAGACATTTTTATTGATACTATATTTGATGATTAAAATTGTTACACTCGATTTCATGAGTTTCTTGAAATGCAATTGTTCTATATAATTTGGGTGATTTCTTTAAATTGTTTTTTCTATTTGGTTATATTAATATTATGGTCAAAATCTAATGTAATTTATTCTATAAATTTCTATTACTTGGTTATATTATAATACTTTTATTTATTTCATAACAAATGTAATATTCATTTATGTAATATTATAGTAATAATTTATTATTATTTGTGCTTATTTAATTGTATAATTCATAATAATTCTAAACAAGGCCCAACATAATGAAACAAGCATCATTAGAATAACCTTGATGATCACAATCATATTAAATCTTTTTTACTTTTCTTATTATTTTATTTTATTAGGCATGCTTTGTGAAATATTTAAACTTGTACCTAATTTAATGTTAAATGACGTAACATTCAATGTTCTTAGTACTTTAGAATGCATCTTTCTTATATAATTTTCCTCATTTATTTAAATATTTTAATTTGATATAATTATATAACTATGAATCTCTAAATCTCTTATTATTTGGCTAATGTCAACCTTTGACTTAGTTATATTACATTACTTGAGTTTGTCTCATTTTAATATTGATATTTTTTACTTAATATTAAAATAATAGTTTATTACTATTTATTTTTACTTATTTTCTTGTTGTTGGTAATTGAAAATGTGATTTTGTAAGACAAAATTATCATTGGAAATGTCTTGATGTGCCCTATCTAATAAAATATTCATTTGTTAAAAAAATTTATTAATTTATTTTATTAGACATATTTTATGAGATATTTTGATTCATACTTAATTTAGTAATAGATTATATTACACTTGAACACTTCAGTTCTAGAAACTCAAATTTCTTCTTAATGACCTTCATATTTCTATGGCTTGTTTATATTATATTACTTTAATTTATCTTATTTTGTTCTTTAAGATATATTTACATAATATTTAGATACAAACTTATTATTATTTTTATTATTTACTTTGCTTATTCATGATAGTTCCAAACTTGGTCTAATGGGGATGAAACAACTGTTGTTTTGCATTCTTTTAAAGATATCTGGATTAATACTTAATTTGACGATCGAAGTTATTAAACTCGATCTCTTCATTGACTTGGAATGCAATATTCTTGTACAATATATCTCATTTCTTAACATATTTCATTTTTATTAGGTTACAATGATATGTAATACAAAATCTCATATTATTTTCCTTTTAGATATATTTTTAAGCTATATTATATAGCTTAAATTTTTCTCATTTTTGCTTTAGTATTTATTTACCTAGTATTATATTAGCGATTTATTATCATTTATATGTTTATTAAATATTGTAATTTGTAGTTATTACGAATGTTATTTGATAGATAGAAACTAGGCATCATTAGAATTGTGCTGATGAGCACTATTTACCAAAATATTCAATTTTATAATTTTTATTATTTTATATCATTAGGCATGCCTTGAAATTTAACATTTTATCTAATTTTATAGTTAGTGATGCTGAACTTATTCTTTTTAATGCCTTCAAATATAATTTATTTACATAATTTGTCTAATTTTTGGAAATTTTTGTTTTGATTTGATTTATTACTATGTTACTCTAAATCTCTATTAATTTGACCTGTTAATTTCTCTGATTTAGTTATATTAAATTATTACTCTTTCTCTTATTTTAGTATTGATATTTTTTTACTTAATATTAAAATTTCATTTTATTATTATCTATGTTATTTAATTTTCTTATTCATGATAATTCTAATTGTGGTCTAATCTTAGTAGAACAAAAATCATCACAATATTCTCAATGAAATTCTATAACTAAATAATCATTTTTGCAATTTTTTTAATTCTCATCTAATTTGCTAGTTGATGATGTTAAACTCAGTCTCTTTAATGTTGTGGAAGTCACCTTTACAACACAATTTATCTAATTTCTTAAAATTTCTCATATTAATTTCATTATTTTGTAAAGTTCCTCTTATACTATATTCTGTCATGATGAAATGAAAACTAGTATGTGAATCCCATATGAGGGGAGAATGGTGAAATATGGACTTTAAAATAATATTTTATTACATTTATTTTTTAAAACTAACTTTATGTTCACAAAAAACCTTACCATTATATATATATATAAATTAACTTTAATATGAGAAATAAAAATGAAGTTAAAATTTAAAATGAGATAGTTTTCTTTTTAGGTGGTTTAATTCAAATTAGAACATACATACATCCTAATCAAGATAAGAAAAAACACAACTAGAAAGGTTCACAACTTAAGATATTTTCTTATAGTTCCCCTCCAATCGACGAGCTTTTATGGTTTGAACTACAACATGAGCATTTAGAAGTTCGTCCTTCACTCAACTTTTATTAAGATCAAACTAGACTAACTTTAACAAATGCTAGGCCACCCAAGCTAACAAAAAAAGGAAAATACAACAAGATAAAAATTTTGATAAATTTGAACAATTTTTTATGCATGTTGTTTATTGAAATAAGGTGCGACAAGCTCAAATATAAGAAGAGGAATGACAAATTGAATGTTTAGAGGTATGACTCTTAGTTGGAATAATTTGATTATTTGAGAAGAATATAGCATAGGTCTTACTAGTAGAATTTATGCCAATAGAATATTAAGCAGTACTTTGTTAAGATCTCAAAGATTCCTTCATATTTATTAGTCTTTTTATTTTAATTGGTTAGGTATTTATAAAAATGTTTTGAGTATACATAATTGAAGGTGTAGAAAAGCTATTTAAGAAGCTACTACTAAACTCCTTAAATGACTTCTCTAAAAGGCTTAAAATAATTTTTCATAAATGGCTAATACAACAGTTAGGGAGTCTACTATTTTGAAGGATGGATTGGATCTACTAGAGGAAATTAAAGAAGCTTTGGACTATTATATCAAAAATTCAAGATGGTTTAGATGTGAGCCCCCTGACTAAGCTAGATAACATTTCAATTATTTAATAAATCAATGATTACATCAGGAATGGTCATAGCCATAAGATTGAAAGTTGATAATTTCAAGCCAAAAGATTAAAAAATAAATATTTCAAAGAGTAGAAATAACTAAAATCATCTAATGACACTGGACTTAAGCTTTATTGTACTATCAAAGCATAGAAGCAAGATATAAAGGCATGTGAGATTGTAGCTATCTGATCATTGATTGTTTGAGAGGAAATTGCTGGAAGATGAGGGTGCGTCATGATCACTACTTTTAAATGTAGAGGCAATCTCTACCATGAGGTCACAAAGATAAGTGAACAGACGTGTTGAGTCGATCCTAATTTTTGATGCAGACAAGAACCTAAAGAATAGCCCTAGATTACGGTATTAGAAAAAATTTTCTACATCATAATTATTTAGGTGGGTGTTATATGTGAGCCTAATTGAGATTGGCTCTAACATTATGTGCTTGGAATTTCATCACTTGGGCCTAGTAGATACATACAGGTTATTATGGATCGAACAAAATGAATATGCATACTCTGTTCAAGTGCTCCCTAGCTTGACCTTTTTCTTTACTCAATCAAGTTCAAGAGTGTAGTATCATAAAGATCATGCTAGATTCAAATTTTTTTGACAATCATCTAACACGAAGATTGCTAGTGGTTCCTGCATAGGCTTGCTCTTCATGAGAGTTTGCACTTTAACAATTGATTTAACATAAAATTTTCCTAGGATGCAAAATTTTTATTTAATCAAGGAAACGATTGAGGATTAAAAAATGAAATCTTATTTGTTTGCTAAATCAAGGATATGATTAAACAATTGGATGCTATAGTAAGATTTGAAGTTGATATGAATAGATAGTGCCTTATAATAAACTAACTAAATGTTTTATTTTGTATTAGAAAAAACCTTATCAAAACTGAATCGCATGTCCGCAATTTTAGAAGCTCTTTGAGCCCTCCATAGTTCTTTGATGACAACTAATTCACCTTCTTTAAAGGTTAGCTGCTTTCTTTTTAAAACCAAATTTTATTTATAATAAATGAGCTCATTAGAATAAATTCGTAAATATTTATGACTCGAGTTATTAAACACAAGGGTGAACTAACAATATCTTCACTTTTAGTGATGGTAACACATAGTGGTCTAAAATAAAAATATAATAAAAAAAATATTATTATGATAAAAGATATTAAAAATGAAAAGTTTTATGCTCCTCCTTAGTCATGCTCTACCTTACTACATGCTTCCCCTCACTTATCTAAATAAAATCACTCTTCCTCTTTGATAATATCAAAGGTGAGATATAATTTATAACTTCTCTATTACACCTAATCCTTTTGCCACTTCATCTCTAATAAAAAGGTATTCTATATCAATGTGTTTGGTCCTACAATGATGAACCTTATTCTTAATTAAGACAAAGGCACTTATATAATAAAATATAATTGGAATATGTGAGAGTTCTAAACGACAATCTTGAAGTCATTTTGCTGAATGTAATGCTTGGGCAGCATAACGTTTATCGCAACATATTCGACGTCTGTGGTCGATAAAGTTATGCAATTTTGCTATTTGTTTGAACATGAAATTAGATAAATTTTTAATTTGTCATGTATGTAAGGTACTTTTCCCATCTAACCTAGAACCTACAAAGTCAAATCCTATGTAACCTATAAAATCATATCAAACAGTATTTCAATAGTATCATAAACAAACATTCATTATACCTTTTAAAAATTTAATGGTTTATTAAGTTGTCTCTAGATGTCTTTCCTTAGGATATGATTAGAATCTAGCACATAAGAAAACATTAAATAAGACCTCTACGAAGTTTTTGTTCAATAGGTTTCTCATTTTTGTTTTAGTCTAAATGAATAAATTGATGATTAGAATCTCTTTATGTTTTAAATTTTTATACGAAAAGTTCACATATAATTATTTTAAATTCTTATTTTGTGAAATAAAAATCTCTTTCTTTAATTGCCTAACTTATAATCCAAAGTAGAAATTCATCCCACCTGTAATACTCATCTCAATCTGCTATTGTTAAGTCACTAATTTCTTTACACAATTTTATTTATTCTTCGAAAGATTTTGTCATTAACTTGAACATCCACAAGCAATAAATATCATTTAAAGATATTTAGGAATCATATTTTATGTACTTTTCCTTTCAAAAATCTACTATCAACAAAATAATTACTTAATTTATGATACCATGTGTAGGGAGCTTGCTTAAGGTCATAAAGTGTACACTTATTAAGCACATATACATAATCACCATATGCATGGGTCTCAAAATGCCCATGCTGTTCTCATGCACACATTTTTCTATTATCCCTTTTAAAAATACACCTTTTACATTCATTTGGAAATATATAGAAGTATTATGACATGAATATACAAAAGAAGTTGAATAGCATCTAATTTTGCTATAGGGGTAAATGACTCCACAAATCAATCCCTTCAACCTGATCATAACCATTAGTAAAAATTCTGGCTTTGTTTCTAATTATCACTTCACTTTTATTTAACATATTTTTGAATACTCATTTGGTTAGAATTGTTTCTTGATCACTAGGCCTAAAAACTAACTCTCATGCTTTGCTTCTTTACATATGGCCCAGCTCTTATTTATTAACTAAACCGAATAGTTATCCTTAATTACTTATACAAATACTAGTTCAAAGAAAGAAAGAAAAACAATATGATCAATTTTTGTTATAAAAGCTATAGTCATAACTTCAAGACTAATATTTATTACTATTAATTCCTTTATATGTGAACATTGATACTTCTAATCTTTATGTAATTGATGACCAATCTCTTCTCCTTTTTTACATTGTATTTGCCTTTATACTCTCCCAAGTCTAAGTTTTTTAAAGACTTTATTTCTTCATCTAAATTTTTATTATTTGTCACCTAAATGAACACATTAAACATTACATTAATTGCTTTCCCTATATTTAGACAATCCATGTTGTAAACTCTATAAGCTTTCCAAAAGAGGAGTATCATAAGAAATACGTGCACTTGCTATTTCACTAAACATGCTCAAGTTGGCTCTTTCATTATTAAGAATTATATATTTACACCCATAAACATGAAAGTAGCAAATATATGACCTTCTCTTTTTAAATAACTCATGAGAAGTATTCTTAAGTATTAGCCTTAAATTAATTTTATTTATTATGTAATAAGCCCTATTAATTGCCTTAGCACAAAAGTAATTTGGAAGATTATATTCCACTAACAGTATTGTAGTCATGGCTATTGAGGTTCTTTTTTTTAATAATCCCTTTTTGTTGAGGTGTATAAAAACAAGCAAATTGATGCCTTATTCATTTGTCTTTACTATAATTTTGGAAATCCTTATTCTTAAATTCACTACCATTTTCACTTTGTATATAAATTAATTTGTGATTGGTTTGTATTTCTATATCTTTTATCAAATTAACAATATTTTCTAATGTCTAACTTTTGTTATTAAAAATACAACCCATGTATAATTAGAAAAGTCATAATTAATTACAAATCTATATTTTTTCTACTTAAACTCAAAGGTTATATGGGTTAAAAAATGTCTAAATAAACTATCTTTAAAGGCTTATCAATGGTTTTAATTTTTAGGTTTAAAGGAAGATTTAGATTGCTTTCTTTTTTGGATTGTTTTGCATATTTTTCATCTAGTTTGTTTTGTTTTGGAAGACCTTAATGTGCATCTAGCTTATTTCTTTTTCTATGATAGAATAACATTCATCACCTAATGATCTATGCCACAAATTATTTTAATATGAATGTGTAGCAAGGCATTATATTTTGGTAACTCGTAATTTTTCAAACTTAATCAGATAAGTGCCATCTTTTGTTTTGCCATATAATAATGTTTTATCATCTTTCAAAATTTTTTAACATTGAGTTCAAAATTAATAAATAGCCATTATATAGTGATTAACTAATGGTAGTTAAATTAAATTGTAATCCATCAATCAAATAAAACATTCCAAATTGTGAGATTAAGCATACTTATATTACCAATTCTAATTGCTTTCTTCTTAGAGTTTTCTCCTAGTGGCACCCATTACTTTGATCCATGCTTTATTGATATAAAAATTAAATAATTTCTAGTCATATTCCCTGAGCAACCACTATCCAACACCAAAGAGCTAGATCTTGATTTTTTTCTTTTTGTATGGCTATATAAATTCTAAAATGTTAATATTATAATCATAAAATTTAACTTTTATTTTCATAGTTTGTATGCCTTAATTTACACATAATTCTTAGGTATATTATTTCTATCCTATGAATGTCTCCAAAACACTATATCTCTATACCCACAGTTATGAAGACATCAGATATCAATTCTTTTATTCTCTAATATTATGAACAAAAGAAAGCCTGGGTTGAGCACTAATATTCTTAATGGGAGTATTAATGTCATTCTTAATTACCCATTTAATACAAGGTATCGAACTACAAGTGTTTTTCATAATGTTAAAATCCATGATGGTATGCCGTTTTTACATGAACAAAAGCCCCTACAATTCGAAACATTGTGCATATGTCCTAAAGAAGATATATATTTATGCTTATAAATACAATGTCAAGCATTAGACATTTTTACATCTTCAAGAGAATAATTTTTTAAACAAGTAATTTCTTTTCTCAATGAGGGAATCTCAACATTTATAGAATTTCTTTTCACAAATTTCAAGTTATTTCTATTTTTTTCTCATCCTCTTTCATAAAAAAGGCTAAAAGATCTACTTTTTATTTATAAATTTTTTTAAATTTTTGATGTGTGGACATTAAAGATGTTAAAGCACTAATAACTTCTACATAGCATTTTCAAATGGTTTAGGAGGCCAAGAACATACTTCATGTGCTTCTTCTTCACTAGATGTTCTTGAATCATCATCATTTTCCTGGTAGCATTCATCCATTCCTACTTAATATTAAAGTTGAGTTGTCCAAATCTTCTGATGAACTCCAAGTAGCTTGAAAATCTTTCTTCTTCTTCCTTCTCTTCTTTTTCTTTTGCTTTGTTTTAGTGTCCTTGAATTTTATCTAATATTGCCAATTTGACCACAATCATAACAACTTGGTGCTTGAATCTTCTCCCTTTTTTCTTCTTTTGTCAATTCAGGTTTATTAACTTTTTTGCCAAATTATTTGCTAAACATTTAACATGAAAATTTGCCACGTCCTTTATATCCGTGGAAGAGATGAATGCCACATTTGAATCTTCTTGACTTGCTTTGAATGCTAATTATTCTTCTTTTGTTGTTAGTGGAAACCTCCTCTTTAGCTCTCTATTCATCTAGATTTTACTTGTTAATGATTCTCCAAGTAGCTCATCGAAGTAGAGTTTATTTATGCCTTTGGCCATCTCTATTACTCTAACTAGAGGATCACAATCCTTGGATAGAATCCTTAGCACTTTCCTTACATGTTCTACATTAGAAATCATTTTACAAGATTATCTAATCCATTAGTATTATTAGTAAATCACATAAACATCTATTTTGTACTTTTGCTTAAATTCATTCTAAATAATTCAAAATCACATGTATGGAAATATATTTTTGCTCTTTTTTGTTGCAAAGTACCTTCATAAGAAACTTATAACTTGTGCCAAACTTCATGTTGGGTATGCAAATTCATAACTTGATTTAATTCACATGGATATAAGCCATAATAAAGATAGTTGAGTGCTCCTATCTTTAGTACTAGAACTATCTTTCAATCGCTACTAAGTTCACTAAACAACTTTATTTTATTTGTGAATGTATCTCTAAGTAAATCATTGGGTTTGGCCAAAACCTCCAAAAGTTCTAAATCAATTGATTACACAAAAATTTTAATTTACATTCTAATATAAATAAAATTCACACCGAACTAAGTATCGATTGACTCAAAAAGATCTTTCATCTAGTGTTGAACCAATATCAATCGGTGTGGAAGACATGTTGAAAACTTAATTTAATGAACATGTATTTTGTAAAGCATGCAAACATGACGAGAGAAATTTAAATTAGTGTATAAAAAATGACAACTAAGTATACTTAACAAAAAATTAAGATGCACATGATGGATCACCTAAGTGACTTGAGTCACATTTAATACGAAACCCTCTTTGAAACTTATTGAAATGAAAATGGGTGCACAAATCTTAAAAGAGGGGGTTAATTATGGTCTTCAAAATTAATTTTTATTTTTTTTAGTGTATTTATTTTAAAAAATTAATTTTATGTTTTTAAAAAACATTATATATATATATATATATATGCATATTAAAATTTGATATGATTAAAAAATAAGGTTAGAAATTAAAATAAGACACCAAAAAAAAATTTTACTTAGGCCTTTTTAATTGTTTGGGACGAACAACCCCTATTAAATTGAAAAATATAACAAAAAATAATTTTAATAAATTTGTGCAACTTCAAATACTTGTTGACTAATGGAACATGATACAATTAGTTTTAATTTAATAAGAGAAATTAGAAATTGATAGCTTAGAATTTCATGACTTTGTTAGAATTATTTGATAGTTTGAGAAGAACAAGCTTTTGTTATTGACACAAGAATTTATGCTTATAGAATATTTAGAAATGCTTTTGAGATCTTAAATATTGATTTATATTCATTAGTTATTTTATTAATAATAGTAAGGCATTTTTCAAAATATTTTTTTATAGTAATTGAAATGTGTAGAAAAGCTTTTTCAAAAGATACTCCAAAATGGCTTGAAAGGATTCTTGAAATAGGTTAAAATATTTTTTCAAAAATGGCTAGCACAACGACTATAGAATTAGACATTAGGTGAGATGGATAGGATCTATTTGTTCATATCAGAGAAGTTCTAAAACATAAAATTAAAAATAATATAAACATATGAGTTATTAATGGTTGAATATAAGAGGCTTTGCTCTAACTCATCCAATTAAGTCAGATGGAATCTGTTTCATTCAATTAAAGAACAATAAAGTTAAGAATGATCATATTCTAAGATTCAATGTAAATAATGTCAAAGTAAGAAATAATCACAATGGTAATTCATAATATTTTCACATAAGGTTTCATAGATACAAAGAACACATCGTTGGACACATCTCAAGTAACTCAAGTAATTAATACTTAATTTTATACTTTAAAAATTTTATTATTAATAGTTTTTGCATCCTTCAAAAGAACTTTTAGTTCATGCCTAATTTGATAATCGAGAATGTTACAATCAATCTATTTTGTATCTTAGAATGCAAGTATCCCACAAAATTTAGCTCATTCTTTGAAAATTTTTTCTTTGATTTTATTAATAACTATTCAACTAAAAATCTCCTTCCTGTTATGTTTACATCACTTTGATTTTGTTGTATTACATTTCATCAATTTATCTAATTTCGTAAATTATATATATTTTTAATATTTTAATAATAATTTATTATTATTTATTTATATTTTATTTTGCCATTTGTAGTTATTCTAGAGTTGTTTGACAAATATTGACTAGCTCTTTCTAATAAAATATTCATTTTCATATTTTTGAAATATTTTATTTTCTATTATTTTAGCATGCTTTATCAAACATATCGATACATGTATGATTTGATGGATGAGAATGTTACACATGATCTCATCACAATCTTAGAATGCAACTTTATTATACACTTTATCTCATTTCTTCAAATATTTCCCATAGTTTAGATATAATATAATGAAACTATAATTATCTTGCCATGTGACATTTATATTTCTTTGATTTGGCTATGTTATATTCTTTTAATTTATATCAATTTGGATTCGATATATATTTTCTCAGTATTAAATATTAATGTTTTTTATTTATTTTCTTATTTAATTTGGCAACTCATTGTAATTTAGAATTAGCTCTATCAAAATAATTTTTTTTTATTAATTTATGGTAATTCACATTCTATATGATAATTGAAGATGTTGCACCTAATTCTCTTACTGTATTGGAATACAAATTTCTAATACGATTCATCAATTTTAATCAAACTTTTTGTTATTATTTAAAAAATATAATGTAACTCTAAATCTCCTATCAATTAATCCTTAAGTATCATTGATTTAATTTTATTTTATTGCTTCCATTTATCTTTTTTAGCATTAATACTAATTTATTTAACATTGAAGTAATATTTTATTATTATTTATTCTTATTTACTTTAAAAATTCCATGTAATGCAAAAGGAGGATTAATCAAGATGAAAAACATGTCTCTATGCTTGTCTTGATTAGTTTTATCCAACTAAATATTTTTTTTTTATATTTTTGAATATTTTATTTTCTTTGTTATATCTTATGTTATGAGATGATTTGATATATACTTATTTTGACAAATGAGTAAGTTACACTTGATCTGCTCCGTATCTTAGATTATTATATTCTTAAATGATTTATTTTAGTTCCTCAAAGTTTTGGCTTGAATTAAGTTATTTCATTATTGGACTCTAGTTCTTCTCTTATAACATTTACATTACTTTGATTTGGGTTAATTGCTTCAATTTATCCCATTATACTATTATTATTTTAAAATGATACTTTTTTCTATTTATGAATTAACAAACTAAATATCCAGAAAACATATTAAATCTTCATTTTAATAATACTTTGGTATATTTAAATATTGAAATCAGATACATTTGAGAATGTGATAATAACAAATCAAATTGAGGTAAAAGTTACTTAGGAAGAGATTTTGATTGATATAATATAGCAAAAAAATTAAATAAAAAAGTGGCACTCCAACAAACTAAGAAAATCAGGTATAACATCCTCAATTGCAAAATTAAGTAAAAATAAAATTCTCTTAAAGCAAGAAGAAATCTTAAAAAATTAAATAATCGAAAATATAATAATGAATTCTTAATTGACAAGAGCTCAACAACAAGAGTCCAACAACAACATTTTTGTGTTAGTCTAACCTCGCTTTGAATTATCATGAGTTAAAAAGTAAATAAAAAATATTTTCATATTATTAGTAAAATATATGATAAACTTGTAATAAGAAAAATTGTAACACTCTAACATTACTATATCAAAATGATGTAATGGTGACATGAGAGGTGGATTATGGTTTAAAGCAATATACCAAATCGAGATACTAAGGAGATTGAGTGTATTATTATTGATTAAAAAATAATGTACAAACCAAAATATCATACAAAATGAGTTGAACCATAAAAAGAAAATATTTAAAAATTTCAAAAAAAGAAATTTAAATTTGATAGAGTACTCTAAGTTGTTCGAACATTACTATTTCATCTGTAATGGATCACACTAAGAATTGGTATGAATTAGAAAGTAATTAAACACAATACTAAAAAATTATTTAACATTAATTAAAAATATTTTAAATTTTAAAATAAATAATTTAATCCAATGTAATCAATATAACTAAGGAAATTTAAAGGTCATGTAATACAATATTTGCAATTATAAAGCAATATAACTAAATCAAAGTGAAAATTTTTAGAAAATGTGATAAGATGTAGTTAAATTTTCTTTTTTAATAAAATAAAGTGTTTGAGTATAAGATCCTCAATTATAGAAAAGGTACAATTGAAATACCTTTTAAAGCATACAAAATCCTAAAAAGTAAACTATTTAAAAACATAAAAATAAAAATTATATAGGATAAAGCTCATAGAGATGTGTGCTTTACATTTGCTTCATCTCAATTAGACATTGTTTCGAATTACCACTAATTTACTAAGTAAATAAGACAAAATAATAATAAAATATTTTTTTGATATTATTTAAATGCATAATAAATTTTAAATAAGAAAAATTGAAGCACTATAATACATCTAAATCAATATGATGCAATGATAATGCAAGGATAGATTTATTATTATGTGGCATTATGGCCTCATAAAATCGTAAAAATTCAAGAAATAAAATAAGTTATATAAAAAAGTTGTATTCAAATATACTAAGGAGGTTAAGTTTAACAATCTTGATCATTTAAATAAGTACAAATATAAAGTCTCATAAAGTAAGCAAAAAACTTAAAAAATGGAGTAATTAAAAATATTACAAAAAGTTTCATTTGATTGGGCTCATTAACTTAAGTCCAAAAATGTTTATACCCCATCTCGAATTATTATAAATAACTAATGTAAATAAGTACAAATAATAATGAATTAGTTTTTCAAATAAAGTAAATATATATTAAAGTTGAAATAAGACAATTGAAGTGATGTACCATAACTAAATCATTACGATGTAAAGGTTAAACAAGATGAGATCAAGGGTTACAAAGTAATATAAAAAAACTAAATATAAACCAAAATGTCATGTAAAATATGCTAGAACTTACAAAAATAAATTATTTTTAAACATTAAAAAGAATATTTAACTGAATATGGTTATTTGAGATGATTCAAACGACATCTTTTTCGTCTCCATAGAATCTCATTTGAAATTATATGAATTACCAATATATATAAGCATAATTAATTTTAAACTATAATTTTAATATGAAGTGAATATAGATTAAAACTAAAATGAGCTAAAATATAGCATTGGGATATAAAAAATCAATGTTTTTTTTTCACGTCACATATGAGTTGATTTAGAGTAACATAGCCATATAAGTAAATCAAAGAGCAAACTTTTGAAGAAATGTGATAAATTATATGAGAAAGTTAATTTTTCTTAGTCATCAAATTAGGTAGAAATAAAATTAACTCATAAAGAGTACTAAAACCATTAAATATATAGTATTCAAAAATATTAAAAAAATAATATTTAACTAGATAGAGGATATTGAGATGAAAGCAACGTTGCGTGTTTGATCTTGATGGGACCACAATTGTAATTATTACATGGTATTAAAATTGGTAAGCGTAAATTATAATAAATTATTTAGCTAATTATATAATAAAAATTTAATAAGAAAAAAAGATGCAATGTAATAAAACCAAATAAAAGTAACTTAAAGGCTACATAATAATAGATTTGGAGCAACTTAGTAAAATAACTATTTCAAAAGGAAGCATTCTAAGAAATAAGGCAAAGTGTATCAAAAAAATGCTTTCAAAGATACTACGAAGCTTGATTGTAACATTATTAGTTATTTAATAAAGTATTAATCTAAATGTCTCATATAGTGAGCCAAAACCATAGCAAAATAGATTTCAAAAAATAATAAATAAATATTTTGTTTTATAGAGCTCCTTTAGTTGAGTCAAAGAAATGTTGGTTTCATCTCAATCAATCCTCAATTGGAATTACATCCAATAATAAATATAAATTGGTATTAAAAAAATATTTATTTTCATTTATAGTAGATATATATTAAAGTTAAAATAAGATAAATTGAGCAAATGGAATATATTCAATTAAAAGATTTATAAAGTCACATGAGATGAGATTTAGAGTTACATAGTAATATCATGAAACAAAAAAATTTGAGAAAATGAGATCAATTTTTTAAGGAACAATCCGATATAGTAAAGATATTGAGTGCAACAAATCTTATCCTCAAAGGAAATATGAATTGATAAGAACCATACAACTTGCCAAAACACTATTAAATGAAATATTTTAAAATTTTAAAAAACCTTTAAGTGAAAAGAAATTATAGAATTGAGTCTAATAACAAGTATTTCAACATCATCAAATCTTGCCTGAAATTATTTCAAGTTACCTAAATATATAAGTTCAAATAATAATTCATTATTGTTTCATTATTTTACAAATATATACAAAAATTAAAATGAGATAAATTGTAGCAATAAAATATAAGAAAATGAAACCTTTGTAATGACCAAATAAGAGGAGCCATAGAGTCGCATTGTAATTGGAGAAAAACATAAAAAAATTTAAAGTGATAAATTTTTTTGGCTTGTTGCATTATAATATATAAGCGGGATCAAGAATTACAAGCATGAATTTCAAATCAGGTAAGAATTGAAATGTCTCCTAAAGGGTGCTAAAATCCTTAGAATGAAAGATTTATAAAAAAATGAATATTTAATTTGGTGGAACTAAAAAAATGAATGATTCATTCTTATTTGACCTCATTTAGAATTAATGCAATTTAAAGAAGTAAATAAGAATAAAAATAAATAAATTATTATTTTAACATTAAGTATATATAAATTAAGGCTAAAATGAAATAAATTATAGTAATGCTGTACAAACCAGTCTAAGTATTATAAATATAACATGAGAAAAGATTTATAGTTATATCTCCAAATCAATGCAAAAACTTTGAATAAATATGATAAATTGTGCACAAAAGTTAAATTCCAAGATAATATGGAGATTAGTGTAACATTCTCAATCTTCAATTAAAACAATAATTAAAAAATCTTAAAAGTATGTTAAACACTTAGAACCTAAATTATCTAAAGATATATAAGAGAATATTTGATTGCACAAAACTCATTAAGATAAGCAAAAATAGTTGTTTTATCTAGATAGCACCTTGTTTGGAATTACCATATTTTGCAAAGGTAAATGAATAAAAATACTAATAAATTATAATTTTTACTACTAACTCGATAAATATAAAAATTAATATATGAATAATTCATAATAATATAATATTTAACCAAGTAAATTGATGTAATGATCACATGAGTGGTGATTTAAAGTGACATTGTAATATATCCAAATCAAAGCAAAACATTTTATGAAATAAAATAAATAATATAAGAATGTTGCATTCAAAGATAATAAAGAGATCAATCGTAAATTCCTTAATCATCAAATAATATAAGAATTAACATCACTCACAAAGCTTGCCAATACTCAAAGAAAAATATATTGAAAAAATTAAAAATGAATGTGTACTTTCATAGTGCTCATTGAGATGATTTTAATAATGATTGTTTCATTCAAATAAAACCTTATTTGAAATTATAGTGAATAAATAACATAGACATGAATAATTAAAAGTAAGTTATCATTTTGACATTAAACAAATTAAATTAAAGCAGAAATTAGATAAATCGAAGCAATGTTATATAACAAAATAAAAGCAAAAACGTAGTAACAATGACAAATTATTTAGAATTGCTACAAATTGCAAACATGGATAAAGTAAAATATCTATAAACTACTATTCTTAATATTAAGAAAACATAAATTATTGCTAAAATGTGATAAATTAAAATAATATAGAATAATAAAATCAAGTAGACATAAAGGTGAAATAATAGAAGATTTAGGGTTACATAATTAACCAAATCAAAGAAAAAATTTGAAAAATGAGATAAAATATATTGGAAAGTTGCACTGCATGGTTTGAAGGAAGGTTTGTGTACCATCCTTTATTATTAAATGAGGCAATGAGTCAAAATACCACTTCATGTTTTTATAACACTAGATAATGTTATATTTAAAAATATAAAAAGAATACCTAAAATGATAAAGCTTTTCAAGATGGGTCCAAAGATGATTGCTTTGTCTTGATGTGATCTCATTTGTGGAACTTTAAATCACCAAAGTAAATATAAATAAAAAATATTCCTTTAATATTAAAAATTATATATACTAAATTTTTAATGAGATAAATTGAAGAATTAGAATATTACCAAATCAAAGTGATCCAAGTGTCACACTAGAGGGGATTTAGGATTTGATAAAAATATAAACAAACAAAATAAGAGAAAATTGTATTTTAAGGAAATATGGCAACTAAGTTTATCATGCTTGATCTGAAATTAGGTAAAATAAAAAATTCCAACTGAAGTCTACTAGAAGTTTATAAAATAAAATATTAAAAAGATGCAAAAATGAATAGAAATTTTGATAGAGCATAACAAGACGAGTCAAACAAAGTTTATTTCACCTCCATCAGACCATGTTAGGAATTACTTTTAATTGATAAATTAAATAAAAAATAAATAATAACGAATTATTGTTTCATTATTAGGTAGATATATATTAAAGATCAAAAACATTTAATTAAAGAAATGTAACATATCCAATTCAATGTAGTGTTCCATAGTAATATAAGAAAATGAAGGTGAAAAATTTTAAGAAATAAGAAAATTACGTTTGGAAATGTTGCATTACAATAACTAGGAAGATCAAGGGTAGCAGCTACAATCATGAAATCATGTATGAATAAAACTTTCATACAAGACATGCTAAATCTTATTAAAAAATTTTCTCAAAAATAAAAAAGAATATTTGGTTTAATAATGCTTATTGATATGACTCCAATGATGTCTATTTGCCACAAAAAAATGTATATATAATTGGAAAAATTACCAAAATAAATAAAAATAAATAACATAGTTTTTGAAATACTAAGTTTAATATATTTAAGCAAAAAAAAAGATTATTTGAAGTAATCAAATATAATGAGATCAAACTGATGCTCTGGTCATATAATAAGACTTTTAAAGTTGTATAAAAATATGGAAAAATCGAAGAAAAAATTAGACAAATTGTATTAAAAAATACATTACGTGATACTAAGTGAATTGAGTATATTGGACCCCATTAAGAAGTACTATGAATTACTGAAATAAACAACAAAAAAAAGCAATAAATTATTATTTTTATATCTGGTAGATATATAATAAATTTTAAAATAATAAATTTTAAAATAATAAATTTTAAAACAATAAATTAAAGAAATATAATAAAGCCAAGTTAAAGTGATGTCATAGTCATAAGGGAGGTGAATTAGACTTTTAAAGTAATATAACCAAATCAAAAAGAGAAAATAATGAGATAAATTGAATAAGAATGCATTCCATTATAATAAAGACATCAAGTGCAACATCCTCATTCATAAAATAAATAACAAATAGAAATGAATTCTGAAGTGTACTAAAACCATTCTTTTTAAAGAATTTAAAATTAATTAATAAACATTTAGTTTAATAAAACTAGTCAAGATGAATCTAGCAACTTTTATTTTATCTCCATCAGATGTTATAAAAAATTATTATAAGTTACCAAATTAAATAATCATAAGTAATAATAATTACTATTTAAATATTAAGTAAATATATATTAATACTAAATGAGATACATTGAAGTAGATAACATATATAGTTCAAAGTGACTAAAGCTCACATGATAAGAGGTTTAATGTTGTAATATAATTTAACCAAATCAAAGTGAAAATTTTGAGAAAACAAAAAACATTATGTAGGAATGTTGCATTCAAATATACAGAGAAGATCAAGAGCAAGTTCTACTATCATCGAATCAAGTTTTAATGAAACATTCATACAAAATATCTCAAAATCTTCATAATAAATATTTGAAAATATAAAATTGAATATTTAGTTAGATAAGGCTCATCAACATCATCCCAAAGACGATGGTTTTGCCTCAATCACACATCATTTGGAATTGCTACAAATTACTAATTGTATTTTGTTATTTTACTATATAGCTGAAATCATCTTCCTTTGTGACCTTTAAATTGCAATGATTTGGTTATATTACATTGCTTCAATCTATCTTATTTTAGCTTTAACAAATGTTTAGTTTATTTTGAGGTAGTAATTTGTCATTACTTATGCTTATTTACTTAGATAATTGATGGTAATGTTCATTGAAGTTAGATTGAAATAAAATGAGCATTAGACTCATCTCAATAAGATCTATCCTATTAAAAATTATTTCTATATACTTTCAATTTTTATTTTTTATGGTTTTGCATGCTTTGTGAGATATTTCAATTTATACTACTTTAATGATCTGGGAAGTTACACTTGATCTCCTTAGTATCTTGAAATTTAGTATTTTATTTGGTTGAATTGTTATGAAACTATAATTCTCTTTTAATGAAATGTTTACATCACTTAAATTTGAACATATTATATTGCCTTAATTTATTTCATTAAGCTTTAATATATATTAACTAAAATTGATCAAATATTATTTAGGATTATTTAGCAAAACTTTTTTCTAATTGAGATAAACTAAAATTCGTTGGCCTACTCTCTTTGAACTTTATTCAAATAAATGATCATTTCTATATAAAACTAATAGCTAATTTGTTTTAGGCTTATTTCATTTTTAATTCAAAATAGTTCCAAATGTGGTCCATTATAGATGAAACAAACACTATTGACTTATCGAAGAGCTTCATTTAATTAAATAATCATTTTTTATTTTAAATTTTTGTTATGTCTAAGGTATGATGTATGAGAGATTTCAATTTTTATCATATTTGATTATTCAAGATGTTAAAATCGATGTCCCTAGTATATTGGAGTGAAACTTTCACGTACAATTTCTCTTCTCTTTAATTTTTTTTGCTTTAATTTGGTCATATTGCTATGGATCTTTTATTCTCCTATTGTTTGAGTTTTACATCACTTTGATTTTATTTCCCATATTTAATCTTTGTTTACCTAATCAAAGCATTATTAAATATTTATGAAACAAGTTTAAAAACTAATTTATTATTATTAATACTTATTTATTTTGGTAATTTGTTGTAATCCCAAATTAGCTAAGATCATAATAAAACAAATTCATTATTTAAATTTAAAAAATACTTTTTTGTATAATTGTTAATATTTAATTTTAAATTATTTTCAAACACTTAACAAAGTATTTTCTTTCATACCTTATTTAACAAAAGAAATTACTTGAATTTTTTAGTATCATGCAAAGCAATTATATAATGTTTCTCATTTTTTCAAATCTTTTGTTTTGATTTGTTTATATTAATATTAAATTCCTATTTTTTCGTCATGAGAAATCGACATTTCTTTTATTTGATATTATAATATTTCATTAATTTTTAATAATTTAGATTTAAATTTTATTTATGAAATATAAAATTACAATTTATTATTTATTTTGAGAATTTGTACTAATCCCAATTTAGGTTTGATCAAAAAGAAGAAAACATCATTTAGATTTAATAAATACTTTAAATTTTTTGTTTTTGTCATGTTTTAAGAGATATTTTTATTTAATCAATCAAAGATGTTACACTTGATCCCTGTAGTGTCTAAGAATGGAACTTTCTTGCATAATATTTCATTTATTCAAATTCTTTTTCTTTGGTTTGGAAATGTTATTATGAAACTATAGATCTTCGTATGTGTGACCATTATATTTCTATTATTTGGTTTAATTATCCTTATTTAGTTTCTCTCATTTAAGCTTCAATTTAGATTTCATTAACATTAAAATAATAATTCCTTATTATTTATGCTTATTTACTATGGCAATTTTTATTTTTTCAAGATGAGATTCGATCAACATGAAACAGGCGTCATTGGACATCACTTGGCAAGCTTTATTTAAATAAATATTCATTATTATATATTAAAAATTTTATTTTCTAATGCTTTATGATTTTTATAAAGCATTTTGATTTTTACCTGATTTGATGATCAAGGACATTACATTTGCTCTTCTTTTTATCTAAAAATGAAACTTTTTATATATAATTATGTAATATTATAGCCATATTTTTTTATTATTTGTGCTCTTTTATTTTGGAAATTCATTGTAATTCCATGAAAGAATCCATTAAGATGAACAATTGTTGCATGAGTTGCCATGAGGAGCTCTATCCAAATAAATATTTGTTTTTATATTTTTTTAAATATTTTATTTTATAGGAATTTTTTATTCTTTATGAGAAATTTTGAATCATACATAATTTGATGATCGTTGATTTTACACTAGGTCTTCTTATTATATTTTAATGCCATGTTTTCATAAAATTTACTTAGTTTTTTTACTTTGATTTTGTTGTATTACTATAATCTATAAATCTTGTCTTCTGTGATGTTTATATCACTTGTATTTTATTATATTAAAATGCTTAAATTTATCTCATTCTAGCTTTAACTTATATTTACTTAGTATTATTATAATATTTAATTATCATTTATGTTTATTTATTTTTCTAATTTTAAGTAATACTAAATAAGGTTCTATATAGATGAAATAAATATCATTGGACTCATGTCAATGTGCATTATGAAATTAAATATTTATTATTATACTTTTAAATTTTTAACTTTCACTGTTTTCAACATAATTTATGGCATATTTTGATTAGAACTTGATTTGATGAATAAGTATGTTACACTCCATCACCTTAGAGTCATAAAAAGTAACATTCTTGAATAATTTTTCCTATTTCTTCTAAGTTTTCACTTTGATATTATTTTATTACATGAAATTTTAAATATTTCATGTCATTATATTCCATTAATTTGTCTCATTTTAATATTAATAGATACAATTATGTTGTTCAAAATAATAATTTATTATTATTTATACCTTGTTTTGTAATTCATAGTAATTTGAAACAAAGTTTGATCGAGATAAAAAACTTTGTTAGACACAACATGAACAACTTATTCTAATTAAATATTAATTTTAATATTTAAAATGATTTTTATTTTCTTATGTTTTGGAAATCTTTTTGATTCATTTTTATTTTTGAAAAATTTAATACTCAAGGGTGTTACAATTTATGTTCTTAGTGCCTTGGAAGGCAATTCTGCTTCATGATTTGCTCTATATTTTATTTTTTTCTTTGACATAGCTTTCCTACTATGTAATGCTAAATCCCTCTTATGTGAATACTAGATACTCTAATGTTTATATATTATATAATTTTAATTTATCATATTTTAGCTTGAATATATATTTACTTAATATTTTAAATAATAATTTATTATTATTTATTCTTACTTTGAAATTCGTAGAAATTTCAAAGGAGGTTTGGTCGAGATAAGACAAACATCATTGGACAAAACTCAATGAGCTCTAAACAACTTAACATTCACTTTTATATATTCAAATATATTATTTTTTAGTGTTCTTGCTTGCTTTGCGAGACAATGAGAATAATTTTGGCTCAATTGAATCACATTTGGAATTACTATGAGTTACTAAAATAAATAAGCATAAATAATAATAATTTATTATTTTTACCTTGGGACATATATTCAAAGGCGAAAGGAGATAAAATATAACACAACCAATTCAAAGTGAATAATTTGGAAAAATGAGATAAATTTTATTAGAAAGTTGCATTTTGAGAAACTCAAGAGATCGAGCATAACATATTATATTTTATAACTTGTTTTAAATAAAAACTTCTTAAGAAAATGCAAAATAATTGAAAAATAAAATACTAATAATATATAAAAGAAGATGAATGTTAAAAAGAATAAATCTCATTAATATGCCTCAACAATGTTTTATTCATCTCAAATGAACATTGCTTGAAATTATTGAGAATTAATTTCGTTTTTCTTTGTTTTATTGGTAAGACCCTCTTCTCTACAGCACGACAGCTGATGCACTTCGATCAAGGCCTATCCGCAGAAGGTCAAATAAAAAAAAAAGCATCGGTTTCAAGAGGGGCAGATCTGACCCTAGTTAGACTGACTTCTTTAGTCATCAAGATGTTCATTATATTATAGAATAGAAGCTAAACTCGATTTGGATCAAAGCAATGGGCGGCACAGGAGGCAGAAGAAAAAGTCGAAGCAGAAGCTATTCTTGACCTAATAATTGTGTCATTGCGCCTGGGCTGTGAGGGCTCTCAGCTACATGTATAGTTCAATGCCACGAACTTGGCTTTTTAGAGAATCCCACTCCTGTGTCTTAGGACTTGTAGCTCAGCAGTCCATCGGGTAGGTTTTTTTTTCCAGTTTCGGGAAATAAACATAAATATATTTAATTATTTTTTAATATTAACAAAATTTATATTGAAGTGAAAATAAAATAAATTAAAGTATTGTAATATAGCCAAATCAAGCCAATATAGAAGTCTCATTAGAGAAGATGTACAGTTAAAACACAACTTGAAAAAAAATCTAAGTGAAAATGATTGAAAAAATGAGATAAATATTGTAAGAATGTTATATTCTATGATACTAAAGAGATCAAATGTGATATTATCAATTGTGAAATAAGGTATGAATAAAAATGACTCGTAGTGCATTCAAAAAATCTAGAAAAAAATATCCAAAGAAATATAAAAATCAATATTTTATTTGATAACACTAAAGTCAAATGACATTTGTTTGTGCTAAATTAGATCACATTTAGAATTACTATGAATTATTAAGCATAAATAATAATAAGTTATTATTTTAATATTAAGTTTATATATATTAAAACTAAAATGTGATAAATTGAAAAAATAAAATAAAATTAAAATAGGATAATATAGATGATTTATGAGAGAAAATTTAGAGTTTCATTGTAATGCACCAAATTAAATGAAAAATATTTAAGAAATATGAGAAATTATATGGTCAGTTGCATTACAAGATACTTAGGGTATTAAGCGTAAGGTCCTTGATTATCAAATCTAGTAAAATCATAATACCAGATAAGGCCCAAACATTTCCTAAAAAAAGATATAATGAAAAAAGAAATCAATATTGTATGAAATAGAAGTCATTCGGACAATTCACAAAATGTTAGTTTCCCTTTACAAGATCTAGATTTTAATTACTATGAATTAATGAAATAAAATCAAATAAATAAAAATATATTTTTCAATATTTTGGACAAATATATTAAAGCTAAAATTATATAATTTCATTAATATAATATAACAAAATCATATTGCTATAAAGGTCACCTAAGCCAAGATAAACATATTCCAAGTTATTAAGTTGTTTGAATGTTACATCCTCAATTGAATAAATAAGTTGGAATTAAAATGGCTTGCATAGCATTAAATAACAAAGGAAAATAAAAAATTTTAAATAATGAAAATGAATATTTAATTTCATAGTTCTTATTTAGATTTGTCTAATGATTATTTTTTTCTTCTTATTTGCACCTAATTTTTAATTACTATGTATTAACATAGTAAGAAACTAATAATAAAAATAAATTATTTTTTATTCTTTGTTAAATTTATATTAAAGCTAAAATACGATGAATTAAAGTAATGTAATGCAACCAAATGAAATCAATGTAAAGGTGACTTAAGAGTAGATGTGCCATTACATAATCTAATGAACCATGGAGCAAAATATAATGAAATGACAAATTATACGAGAAAGTTGTATTACAAGATACAAAGAGATCGACTGTAATGACTACAATTGTCAAACGAAAAATAAATTGAAATATCTTGTAAGATGTGTAAAAATACTACATAATAAAAATATTTAGAAAATTTAGAATAAATTTTTAATTTGATAAGCTCATCAACATGATTCGTGATGTTTTCCTCATGTTTATTGGAAATTGTTTGCAATTGTTCCAAATTAGAAAAACAAATAAGTATAAATAATAAAAATATATTATTTTTTTATTAAGTAAATATATATTAAAGTAGAATTGAAATAAATTAAAAGAATTTAACATAACCAAATGAAGCTTAAAATTGAATATTTAATTAGATAAAGCTCATGGAGACAAGTCCAACGACATTTGTTTCATCATGATTAGACAATATTTAAAATTTTTACGAGTCACAAAATTAAATAATGATAAATAATAATAAATTATTTTTTATTGTTAAATAAATACATATTAAAGTTTATTGAGTTAAATTTCAAAAATTTAGTAAAATGAAAATTGATATCCAGGACATAAGAGAAAATGTTTTGAGTTATTTAATAATATAATGAAAAAAAAACATTTGATCAATTGAGATAGATTGCATGCGAAAGTTCTATTCTAAGATATTTAAGAGATCTAGTCTGGTTTTATCGATCATCAAATAATTTAAAAATAAATATATCTAACAAATGATGCAAAAATCATAGAATTTGTTTTTTAAAAATGTATAAATTATTATTTAATTTGATAGTGCCTATTGAGATGTGTCCAACAAAAGGTTAATCCCTATTTTGTCAAATATCAAAATAAATTATCAAAAAGACTAATAATTATTATTTAAATATTATGTGAATATATATTAAAAAAATTAGATAAATTGAGGCAATATAATATAACCAAATTGGAGAAAAACATTTTAAGAGAATGGATAAATTATGTAAAAAATTTGCATTTCAAAATACTAAAGAGTTCAACCATAAATCCTGAAATTAGATATCAATCAAATGTATCATAAATTGTACAAAAATAGTAGAAAAGAAAATATTTTAAAAAAATTGAATATATAGTTTTGTAGAGCTCATGAAGATGGCTTTATCCACTTTTCTTCCAACTCCATTAGACCTTGTGTGAATTATTATGAGTTACTCAAGGAAATATTTATAAATGATAACAAGCTGTCATTTTAATATTGAACAATTATATATAAAAGCAAAAATATAACAAATTGAACAATATAATATAACAAAATCAAGGTGATGTGGAGGTCATACGAAAAAAATATCTAGAGTTACATATAGATATTGTTAAAATTAAAGAGAATAATTAGCATAAAAGAGATTATAATGAAATGTTACCTTCTTAGATATTAAGGTGGTCAAGTGTAAAATCTTAGATAAAAAAATTAAGGATGAATTGAAATGATCTGTAGAGTAGGCACCTTGAAAGGAAAACATTAGGTAATACTAAAATGAATGTTTAATTGAATAGAGCTCTTTGTGATAAGTTTAACAAAGTTTGCTCTGTCTCCATCGAACGATGTATGGGAATTACAATAAATTACCAAAATAAAGAAGCATAAGTGATACATAATTACTAAATTTGTTATGTAAATATATATTAAAGTTGAATGAGATAAAGTTGAGTAATGTAACATATTGAAACAAAAGAAATATAAAAGTCACATAAGAAAAGATTTATAATTACATCGTAATAAAAAAATTGGAAAATAACATTTGATGAAATGACATAAATTACTTGAAAAGTTTTCATTACAAGACAAAAAGGTGCTTGAATGCATTATCCTTAATCTTTAAACCACACACAATTCAAAATGTCTCATAAAGCAAGCCAAAGCCCAATAAAATTAAACATTTAAAAATATAAAAATGTATTTATATTTGTATTACCAAAATAAATAAGAATAAAGTATTATTTTAATATTAATAAAATATATATTGAAATTAAAATGTGATAAGATGAATTAATGCAATATAATTAAATTAATTAATTATATATGTCATGTGATAATAGATTTAGAAATATGTTGTGATATATGAAAATTAATGAAAAAACTTTTTATAAAAGAGTTATATTACATTGGAGTGTTGCATTACAAGATAATAGGGAGAACGAGTGCAACACTCCCATACTTTAAATAAAATAGGAATCAAATTGTTTGACAAAATGAGCTAAAATCATAAAAAATAAAATATTTTAAATATAAAAATAAATATTTTATCAGATAGAGCTCATTCAAATTAGTCCAAAAACTTTTGCTTCATCATAAAAGACTAGGCTTAGAATTACTTCAAATTACAAAAATTAAAAACATAAATATTAAATTGTTATTATTTTTATGTTATATAAATTTATATTAAATATAAAATGGGTTTAATTCAAGCAATGTAAATTGTCTACAAACTGAATATTTCTATTACCAAGCATACTGATCATAAACAACAACCATAATTTTCTTCTAATGTTTGCTCCATGTAGGATCATCAAATCAACACCCTAATTAGTAATGGTATTATTATATTGCAATATAACTTTAAATCACTTCTTATGTGCCATTTACAATCTGTTACTTGGTTATATTATATTACTTTAATTTATCTTTTTTGTTTTGAAATATTTCTACTTAAAATTCAAAAATAATTTATAATTATTTATTCTAATTTACTTTGGAAATTCAAATAAAATTCAAACAAGGTCTGTTTGAGACTTAACAGATACCATTAGACTTTGTCTCAAAAAGATTTATCAAATAAAATAATCATTGTTATTTTTTTAATATAATTGTAGTGTTTTGACATGCTCTATGAGATACTTAAAATTGTACCTAATTTGATTTCATAAAATTAAATTACACGAAATTATTTCTTTTCTGTTTTAACATATCATGGCATAATATCAAAATGTTTACTCTCTTTAGAAATTTCCAAAAATTCCAAACAAGTTTTAACCCTAATGAGAATTTTTTAAAATTTCAAAAACATAAATATTTAAAAATTTTTAATGGTTTTGACATGTTTTTAGATACATTTGTTTCAAACATTGTTAAACTACTAAGAATGTTACACTTGGTCTCTTTGAAAACTCAAAATGCAACTTTGTAGTAAACATATGACATTTTTAAAAATTTTTATTTTGATTTCGATTAATTACTATGAAACTTTAATTTTTCTCTTGTGTAACCTTGCATTGTCGCAAGTTAACTATATTACCTTGCTTACATTATCTCATTCAACATTTATTTTATATTTATTATTGATAAAGAAATAATTTATTAACCTTTATTATTATTTTATTTGAAAATTCACATTAATTCTAAAATAAATTTATAATTGAAATGAAATAAAGTCATTAGGAAAGTTATATTCTATCATTTTAGTATCATAGAATGCAGTTTTTCTACACTATTTATCACATTTCTTGTAAGTTTTTGAAAATACATGGCTTTATTATGTTTCCTAAATTTAACTAATCTCAATTTTAATAAATTTTTATCTAATATTTAAATAACATATTATTATTATTTATTCTTTTATATATTAGTAATTCATTCTAATTCTGAGTAAGGCATAATTGAGACTAAAAGGATATCGTTAAACTCATCTTAAAGAAATATATAAAAATAAATATGTTTTTGTTTTTTTAATTCTTTTTTGATTTTGAATGTTTTGCAAGATATTTAATTCATATTTGATTCGATGATCAAAGATTTTACAAATGATCTACTAAGTACTATGGAATGTAATTTTCTTAAATAATTAATCTCATTTCTTCAAAATTAGTTACTTGATTTAGTTATATTTCATTACTTTCATACTTGATTATTTATCAACTTAATGTTAAAATAATAATTTATTATTTTTTAAGCTTATCTATTATTGTAATTTATAGCATTGTAAATGATGTCCGGTTGATATGAAACAAATATCGTTAAACTCCTTTATATAGGAGTAAGTATTAGTGATAGTTACATTTTAGATTTTTTTTTCTAATATTTTGGCATGCTTTGTTCGAGATATTGACTAAGACCTGTATTATGGAGTAGGAATATTATGCACTGATTTCATATTATCTTGGAGTATAATCTTCCAAAGAAATTTGTCCCTATAATATTTTACATTAATTTTATTTTATCAAAAAATACTCCTAAACCTCCTCTTGTGTGACATTTAGATTGATTTGATTTAGTTATATTTTATGTACAAAAATTATCTCATTTTCACTTTATTACTCAATTATATAATATCAAAATAATATGGATTTTTTAAATTACATAGCTTACATCCATTTAATTCTAGATTTTTTTATTTTTACTAAATTAAAAATGAAAATTTATTAGTTTTTTATTTAAGCTTTTTTCTTACTATATTCTTGAAGTAGATCTATCTGAACATGATCAAATAATGATCATTAAATTCTTCATGAGAAGCACACTCTTATTAAATATTCCATCTTATTTGTTTTTAAATGTTTTACATTCTAAGATTTTGGTAAATCTTTTGACACTTTGATTCACACTTGATTTGACTATCAATGGTCATACACTAACACTCCTTATCATCTTTGAATTCAAATTGCTCGTATAATTTATCTAAGTGTTGTTTATATTTGACCCCTTCATCATGTGTAATTGTAAATGACATTAAATTGATACAAATCTGACGTCAATAGAATTATCTCTATTAGCTCTATCTTTCTAAATATATATTTTTAAAATTTTAAAATATTTATTTTCTTGAATTTTTTTATGTTTTACAAGAAATTTTTGTTTATGACTAAATTGATAGTTAATGACAATACTTAATTTCCTTAGTATCTTGAGTACAACTTTCTCGTATAATTTATCTCATCTTTTTAATTTTTTTTGCTATGATTTTTCTATTTTATTACAAAACAATATATCTTGTATTTTCTAACATGTTTTTTAATTTTTTTTAAACTTACAAAATTACAATTCTCTAATTGTGTGATATTTTTATAAGTTTTTTGTTTTGTGTAATATTTTAATAATTTGTCTCATTTCAACTTTGTTAGACATTTAAATTAACAACTTATTTGTTGATCGAAGAAGTTTATACTTGATCTTCTTAGTATCTTAGAATGCAATGTTTTATAAAATTTATCTCATTTCTTCAAATTTGTTGCTTGAATTTGACAAATCACTATGGAACTATAACTCTATCATATGACATTGACATGGTTTAGAATTTGTAATATCTTATTATTTTGATTATATCTTTAAGGTTTAATATTTTTTTATCTAATATTAAAATAATCATTTTATATTATTAAACATATTTATTTTGATAATTCATTTTAATTCTAAGCTCAGTCTAATCAATATGAAACTAACATAGAGGAGCTCAACATTAGTCGCATTATCAAATCAAATATTTATTTTTTATATTATAACTGATTGTTTGGATTTTTGTATGATTTATAAGACATTTCAATTCATACAGATTTGATGATTAGCGATTTACATTTGCTTTGCATAAATATTACTATGTGACTTTACTTCTCTACTCATGTGACATTTATGTTGAATTGATTTAGTTATTTTATATTGTTTTTAATTTATCTACGTTTTTTTAAAATTTATTATTACATTATATTTTAATAATAAATTTTTAAAGCTTATTAAGTTAGAATGTCACTTTCCCGTGTAATTGATATCTTTTCTTCAATTTTTAAAGCTTGACTTGCTTATGTTACTGAGAATCTTTAATTCTCTTCTTTTGTAACCTTAACATCACTTTGATTTGTTTATATTATATTACTTATATTTATCTGATTGTAGATTTATTATATATTTTGTTATTATTATGATAATATTTTATTTTTATTTGTGCTTATTTAATTTAATAACTCCTAATAATTCCAAGCTATGACTCATGGAGATAACACAAATATTGTCGGAGTTGTCAGATCAAGTTGTATCAAATTAAATATTCACTTTTTTTTTATATATAATTTTTAATTTTAAATCATAAATTAAAAGGCATTTAAACTTATTTCCAATTTGATGATAAGGAATATTATACTCTATTTTTTTGCATCTTGAAATAAAATATTCTTGAATAATTTATCTCATTTACTCAAAAAGTTTTCTTTACGTTAGTCATATTGCATTGCTCCATTTTGTACCGTTTTAGGTTCAATATAACTTTAGTTTGTATTAAAAATAATAATTTATTATTATTTATCAATTTTTACATTGGTAATTATATTATTTCCAAGCAATGCCTAATGGAGAACAAATACATAATTTTTCATGAGTCTAAAAGAGATATAAAAATTATATATTACTTTTGTATATTTTAAAATTTTTTTAGGTTTTTAGCAAGGTTTAAAAGATATAAGATTCATACCAAATTTTATGATCGTGGACATTGCAATCGATCTTCTTCGCATCAAGGAATCCAACTTCACCATATAATTAATGACATTTTTTAAAAGAATTTCATTAATTCTAAATTATTAAATTGCTTGATTTATCTTATTCTACCTTTATTTTATATTTATTTAATATATTAATAATAATTTATTATTATTTCTGCTTATTTATTTTTATAATTTATAGTATTTCTAATCGAGGTTAAAACAAGATGGCATAAATATCATTGGACTCACCTTGATAAGCTTCATCAAATAAAATATTCAATTTTAATGTTTTCATTATTATACTTGCTAAGATTTTTGTATGTTTTATGATAGTTGATTTGTATCTTTTATCAAATATAAATAATATTATAATATATCACCTTAGTATCTTTTAATTCAAATTTCTCTGTAATTTACCTCATTCTCACTTGATTACATTATTATATAACTCAAAATGTGCTGTTGAGTTACTTCTAAAATTCTTTATTTGGTTATATTATATTGCCTAAATTTCTAACATTTAATTTTTAATATATATTTCTATAATATTAAAAAGATTCTTTATTGTTACATATGTTTAACTAGAATAATATCAATCAATTAAACTCTAAATGAGGTTTTGTTTAGACATATGATATGACATTGTACACCTCATAATAAGCTTTGACAAATTAAATATTCATTTTATGTTTTCTTTAAAAATATTTTTTCAATGATTTTTAAAAGTTTAATGAAGCATTTCAGAATGCATATGGTTTTTTTATCAAGCCTATTATGCTTAATTTCATTATTATTTAGGAATGGAACTTTTTTGTATGCTTTATCTCATTTCTTCAAGCTTTTTTGTTTTCTTTAGTAATATTACTTTGAAACTCTATTTGTTCTATCTTGTAACCAAAACATTGAAATGATTTGTTCTTGTTTCATTGGTACTATTTACTTCATTGTAGATTTATTATGTATGCCCAAATTATTTGAATAATAATTAATTGTTATCATACTTTTTAATTTTGTAATTCGTAGTATTTTTGCAAAAGTTCTAATCAAGACGAAACAAACATGATCAACTTATTGCAATGCTATCAATCAAGTTAAACATCATTTTTAAAAATTGACATTATTTTTTATATGGCTTTGGCATGTTGTAAGAAAAATTTTGATTCAGAAAAATCTTATGATTAAGAAATTTACACTCTATCATCTTATTAGCAAGAAATACAAATTTCCTATACAATTCACTAATTTCTTCAATTTTTTTATTTTGATTGGGTTATATTATGTTGCTTTAATATAACTACTTTTAGCTTTAATATATATTTATTTAATATAAAATTGAGTTTATTATTTTTCCTCCTTTTTTACAATGGTAATTCATAGTAGATCAAAATGATGTTGAGTGTAAATTTAAAAAATGACATTAGACTCATGTGAACAAGGTATGACAAATTAAATATTTTTTTATGCTTTTAAAAGTTTTAAAAATTTAAAATACTTTACAATAGATTTTATACGTACTGCATTTGATGATCGAGGATGTTAAAATTCATCTGCTTTGTATCCTAGAATTTAACTTTCTCGTACAATTTTTCACATTTGTTTAGAATGTTTTCTTCAATTTTTTTAAATTATATTACTTCAATTTATCTTAGTTTACCTTTATAACAAGTGCACTTTATAATAAAAAAGTTATTAATTAATTTTAAACCTTATTTATAATTTTAATTCATGGTAATTCTACGAAAGGTTTGATCAAAATTAAAAACTAACATTGGATTCACCTTAATAATTTCTATAAAATTAAATATTTATTTTTACACTTTTAAATATTTCATTTTCTAAGATTTTGGAAACCCTTACAGAACATTTTGATTTGTATCTATATCAATAATTGAGAATTTTACACTTTATCTTCATAGTATCATTGAATGGAACATTCACATACAATTTATTTGATTTCTTGAAATTATTCTCTTATTTTTTATCTTACAACATACTCTAGATCTTGTCATGTGTGATCGTTATAATATGCTATTAATATACATTACCCTACTTCAATTTCCATCATTTTAGCTTTAACATGAACTACTTTACTTTAGAGTAACCAATTGTTATTATTTATGATTATTCATTTGGTAATTCACAGCAATTCCTAATGATGTCTCATTGACACATGATCGATGTCATTAGACACATCTCATTAAGATCTATCAAATTACAAATTCATTGGTTTATTCTTTAAGATATTTCATCTATGCCTTTAGCACTCTTAGTAAGGCATTTCAATTTGAGCTTGAATTTACAAAAAAAATGATAAACTCATCCTTCTTATTATCTCAAAATTGATGCTTTGCATTCAATTTATTTAATCACTTGAAATTTTTGACTTCAATTTGGTTATGTTAATATGTAAATCTAAATCTGTAGCATGTGTGCTTCACATATATTTTATTTAGTTATATTAAATTGCATGAATTATTCTTGTTTAAGCTTTAACTTATCATTGCTTAATATTCTTACTTTAGTAATTCTCAACATTTTTGGAGGATGTGTGCTCCAGATAAAAAATATTGTTGAACTCAACTTGATGAGCTCTATCAAATTAAATATGAATTTTTATTTTGAATTTTCTTAAAGTATTGACATGATTTTTGAGGCATTGAATTCTTTCTTTCTAATTCAATTTATCCAATTTATTTAAATTTTTTAGTATTATTTCGTTGTATTATTATGAAATTTTTAATTCTCCATTAGTGTAACATTAATATTGCTATGATTTTTTTTATATTGGTAAATTATAGAAGATTTTTTATATATTTATTTATTATTACTATATTGCCTTACTTACACATATATTATTCAAGTTTTTTTATACATTTATTTATTATTAAAATAAAAATTATTTAATGTATATGCTTATTTAATTGGTTGACTCACTATAATTCCAAATTGGGCATGATAAATTCGAAACAAACGTTGTCGGAGTTGTGGCGACAATCTCTGTCAATTCAAATATTTATTTTTATTCTTTTAAATATCTTTTTGAAAAGTTTCTACATGCTTTAAAACTCATTCCAAGTTGTACCTAGTTAAACAAATTAGAATGTTACACCTTTTATTCTTTAAACCTTAGAATGCAATGTTTTTCATAATTTAACTCCTTCAAAATTTTCTTTTTGGTTTAGTTATGTTATGTTGCTTCACATTATTATATTTTAGCTTTGATATATTTTTAAAAATAATTTATTATTATTATTATTTTAAAGAGGTAATTCATAATAATTTTTGGCTCAATTTTAAAGATTTTTAAGAAAATGAAGTTAGACTCATCTAGAGAAGTTATATCAAATTAAAAAATCACTTTCTATATTTGTAAAAATATTTAGGGTTGACAATTGAATCATTCATAATTGGATGATTAATATCACTATAGTTGATCTCCTAGGTATCACGTAATGGAACTTTGAAAAAAAATCCTTTTCTTTGAATTTTTCTTTGATTTTAATAGATTACATTCAACCAATTTCTCTCAAGTTAGCTTTAATAATTATTTGTTTAATATTAAAATAATAATATGTTATATCTTTATTTTTTATTATTTTTTTAAATTCATAGTGTTTCTAAACATGGTTTCTCAAGAGAAAAAAAATGTCATTGGACTTGATTCAAGTAGCTTTATCTAAATAATTATTTATTTTTGTAGGCATTCTCATTTTTTTTATAAATTTTTTCATGCTTTATTTGATATTTTAATTCATTTCATTATTTATGATTGAGGATATTACTCTTTATCTCCTTAGTGTATTTGACTAAACTTTCCTTTATAATTTATCTCATTTTTTAAAACATTTTACTCTAATTTAGTTATATTAGAAAAAAAAAATCCTGTAGCACCTCTCCTATTGTATTTATAACACTTTATTAGAAAATATTACATTAATTTATCTTATTTTATTTTTAATAAAATTTCATGTCATATTAAATAATGATTTTTATTACTTATGATTATTTAAATTTGTATTTCATAATAATTCCAACTGATGTCTGATCCAGAGATAGCAAACATTGATAGACTGGCCTTGACAAGCTCCACTAAGTTAAATAAGTTAAATTCTAAAATTTTTAATACTTTTTCTAGGGTTCTCTTTTTCAAAATTATGTCTCTTCATACTTATTATAATGATAAAAAATGTCATACTCATTCTTCTTAATATCTTACAAAAGAACTTTTTTATATAATATTTATCATTTTTTAAAATATTTTTATTTAAATAAATTATATTAATATGACTTTCAAAATCTCTAATCATGTGGCGTATATATCTATTTTTGTTTGGTATATTACATTAAATTAATGATCACATTTCGACTATAATATATCTTTATATAATATAAATATGTTTATTTACATTGGTAATTCACAATAATTCTCGACAGGGTTAGTCAAGATACCATAAACATCATTGAACTCTACATGAGCTTTATCTAATTTAATTTTTACTTTTATATTATGTTAATATTTTTAGATTTTTGGGAGACATTCGATTCATTCCAAACTATGTGACTAAGAATGTCTTTGGTGATCTACAAAGTAACTTGTAATACTTCTTACCTTTACAATTTATCTAATTCCTTTAAAACTTTTACTTAGATTTGCTTATATGGTTATCAAACTATATTTCATATCCTATGCAAACTTAGAATTGCCTTGATTTTTATAATTTATAATACTATCAAGAAACTCAATCTAGGTTTGCCATAGATTTACTTATTACTACTATAATCACTTATTATTATTTATACTTATTTAATTAAATAATTCATAATAACTCAATACTAGATCTGATTGAGATGAAACAAATATTATTAAATCAATTGCTAAAGGCTCTATGGAATTAAAAATTCAATTTTAAATTTCTTAATTTTTTTTCTAAAAGATGTTTCAATTTGTACTTCATTTGATGATTGAGAATGTTAAAATTTGTCTTCTTTGTGCTTTCGAATACAACTTTGCTATATAATTTATCTAATTTTTTAAATATTTTATGATGATTTAGTTATGTAATATTACCTCATTTTGTTTTATTTTAGATTTAATATATATTAGCTTTATATTAAAATAATCTCTTGTTATTATTGATCCTTTTTCGATTTTAAAATTCATAGTACATCTAAATCAGTTCAACGGTGATTAAAAAATATTTTAGGAAACATCTCATATAGCTATATCAAATATATATATATTTTATACTTTTAAACATTTTATTTTCTAACGCTCTTGTATGATTTATGAGAAATTTTTACTGAGACAAATTTCACAATTAAGGATATTATACTTTTTTTCGTATCTTGGAATGCAATAATTTTGTATAATTTTTTTCCTTTTTTCAACATTTTTTCTTTTATATTATCATATTGCTATTTAACTCTAAATCTTCCCTAAAGTAATAGTTACATTACATGGATTGGGTTGTAATACATTACTTAAGTTTATCTTATTTTCAGATTTCACATATATTTACTTTAAATTATAAAAATAATTTTTTGTTATGCTTGCTTATTTATTTTATTAATTCTTAATAAATTCAAGTATGGTCCAATGGAGGCAAAGCAAACATCATTAGACTGCTTTAAAAAAGCTTTATCTAATTAAATGTGATATTATAATTTTTAAAAATTTCATTTTCTAAGATTTTGGCAAGCTTCATGAGATATTTTGTTTTATATTTTATTTGATATTGAAAATGTTCAACTCAATCTCTTTAGCATCATGAGATAGAATTTCTTCATATAATTGATCTCATTTTTCAAATTACTTTATTTCTTTTGGTTATGTTAATGTGACCTTCTAAATCTCCTCTTGTGTGACATTTATATTGCTTTCACTTGGTTATATTTCTTTGATAATTTATCACATTTTAGATTTAATGCACCTTTCCAAAATATCAAAATAATAATTTATTATTTTTAAATACCCATTTCCTTTGGTCATACATAACAAATCCAAATGTTCATTTAATGAAATGGAACAAATGTCGTTTGACTAAACTTGATGAGCTCTATCAAATAAAAATTCTGTTTATAAAATTTATTTTTAATTTTTTTTGTTTGAACATGCTTTAGAAGATATTTTATTTCATGTCTGATTATATAGTTAACAATGTTATGCTCAATCTCTTTAGTGTGTTAGAATGTAATTTTCTTGATCAATTTATCTCATTCTACAAAATATTTTCCTTCGCTTTGGTTTACTATAAAGAAACTCTTATTCCCTTTTAATGTAACTCAAACATCACTTTGAATTTTTTTATATTACATTGTTTACATGCATCTAGTCCTACAATCATGATATATATACTTAAGATTTAAAAAGACATTTTATTATAGTAATTATTACACATTTAATCATGTAATTCATAAGAAATTAATACAAATGTCATTGGAATTGAAGTTATTTAATATTTAAATTTTAAAATATTTAATTTTTTAGGATTTTAGCACTCATATAAAAACATTTGGATTCATATTTAATTTAATAATTGATAATTTTACATTCAATCTACCAAGTATCCAGGAATTCCAATTTTATGTATAATTTGACTTTTTTATTTTAATGTTTTACTTTGGTTTGGTTATTTCACTATGAAACTCTAATCCTCTTTAAGGTTGACCATAAATCCTCTTTAAAAGATCATAGCATATTAGTTTAATTTATCCCACTTTAACTTCAATATATACTTAATATTGAAAATCTAATATTTTATTATTTACTATAATTTTATTTTAAAATTTGCAATAATTTCAAATGAGGGCCAATTGAGATGAAGCAAACATCACTTGAATATTCTTATTAATCTTTGTCCAATTAATTGTTCATTTTAATATTCTTAAAACTTTTTTGTAAGGATTTTGCATGCATTATGAGACATTTGAGTCATACCAAATTTCATGATTGAAGGTGTTAGGGTTGATCCCTTTGAAATCTTTTAATGCAACCTTCTTATATAGTTTAACTCATTTCTTAAATTGTTTTTGTTTAAATTTGTTATGTCAATGTGTAAGTCTAAATCTCCATGTGATCTTTATTTTGTTATGATATCACTATGTTACATTGATTCAATTTATCTCTTTTCAACTTTGTCACATAATTGCTTGATGTCAAAACAATAATTCATTAATAGTTATTCTTAATTGCATTTGTAATTAAAAATAATTTTAGATGTGATTCAATAAAGACAAAAAAAAATCTTTTGACTATTCTCAAGCATGTTTATATAATTAAATATTAATTTCATGTTTTAAATATTTTATTTGTAATAATATATAAAGTTTTAGATGACATTTCAATTCATAATTGAATTTACAATAAATGATTTTGCACTTGATCTCTATAGTATCTTTGATTTAAAATTTCTTTTACTATTTTTTTCATTTTTTCAAAAGTGTTGTTTTGATTTAGTTATGTCACTACGAACTCTAAATCTCCTCTCAAGGAAAGTCACATCAATTTTAAATTTAAGTGCTTCAATTTATCTAATTTTAGCTTCAGTTTATATCTACTAAATATTAAAATAACACTTTATTCTCACTTATCCTTATTATTTCAATAGTTTGAAAAAATTCTAGTGAGGTTCATTGAGATCAAAAACAATGTTGGAAACATCTGGATGAGTTGTGCACAATTAAAAGTATTTTATAACTTTGATTATTACTTTGTAAACTTTTTTATGGTTTATAAAACATTTAATTTCTACTTGATTTAATGATAGAGAAAGTTACCTCCATCTTCTAGGTATCTGGAGGGAAGTTCTCATAAAACATGTCATTTCTTTAAATTTTTTTGTTTGATTTGGTTATATTATTATGAAAATAGAATTTTTCTCTCCAATAAACTTAGCATCCCATTAATTTCATTATATTATATTGCTTGTATTTCTCGTGTTTTAGATTTTTTATATAATTATGCAAAACTCAAATAAAAATTTAAAATTTTTTAGTCTTATTTAATTTGGTAGCAACGAGTAATTCTAAACAAGGTTCATTGAAGTCGAATCAAACCTCGTTTGGCTTCTTTAGATCAACTCTAAAAAATTACATTTTAGACTTTAAATCTTTTAACATTTTATTTTCTTCTTTTTTTAACACATCTTACAAGATATTTTGATTCATACCATATTTGATGATCGAGTACATTATGCTTGTTTCTTTAGCATCTTGGAATGCAAATTTACTTTATAATTTATCTATTTTTTTCAAATTTTTTGAATTGAATTTATTTTGAAATTATGTAACTCTAAATCTTCTCTTATATGGCCTTTACATCTCTTTGATTTTGTTATATTATATTTCTTTAATTTATTTCTTTTTAACTAAAAATATATTTACTTATATAAAAAACGAAATTTATAATTATTTATGCTTATTTAATTTTTTAATTCATATTAATTCTAAATAAGGTTCATTCAAATTGCAACAAATATTAGTGAACACATCTAAATGAGCTCTATTCAATTGAATATTTATTTTCATAGTTTAAAATATTTTATTTTCTATGATTTCAAAATTTTTAATGAGAAATTTTGATTCATATATTCCTTATGAATTAATGATGCCACACTCAATCTCTGTATTAACATAGAATGAAAATCATCCAAACAATTCATATAACTTTCTTAAAATGTTTTCTTTGATAGTGTTATGCTACAATGAAATTGCAATTATTCTCTCATGTGATGTTTACATCATCTAAATTTTTATATATTACATTTCTTTCAATTATATAATTATTTCATTAATATATATATTTTCTTAACATTAAATTCATAATTTATTGTTATTTATATTTATTGAATTTAGTAATTTTTTGAAATTGAAATTTTGGCCAAATCGAGAATAAATAAAAATCATTTGAATATTTTCATAGCTTTATCAATTTAAATTTTGATTTTTTATATTTTTTAAATATTTTCAACTTTCTAGGCCTTTAACATATTTTATGAGTCATTTCGACTCAAACATGATTTAATCACCGATGATGTTACCCTCAGTCTTCTTAACATTTTCCAATGAAAGCTTCATACACAATATATTTTATTTAATCAAATTTATTACTTAGAGTCAATTAAATTGCACAAAAAACCTCAATTCTTTAACAATGCGAAGTCACATCACTTTAACTTGGCTGGATCATAATGGTTCAATTCATCTTATTTTATATTTAATATTTATTTACTTACCAAAAAAATCATAATTTATATTTATTTATCCATATTTATTTTATAGATTCTTATTAAGGCAACACTATGTTTGATCGTGATGAGGCAAATGTTGAGCACCTCATCTACAATGGCTCCATCTAATTAAACATTCCTTTTAAAAATTTTAGTTTTTAAATTTGTTTCCATGTTTTTTGAGAAATTTTTATCCATGCTAGATTTGATGTTGATGATGTTATACTTGATCAGTGTCGTATTTTAGAATATTTATTTCTTGCACAATTTTTCTAATTTTTACAAATGTATTACATTTATTGTCATATCGCTATGTAACTCTACATAATGCCTCGTATGGCCTTGAAATTTTCTTGATTTTGTTACATTGCATTATTTTAATTTATCTTATTTAGGTACAATATATATTTAAATAAAATTAAAGTTATAATTTGTTGTGATTTTCTTTTATTTTATTTATGAATTTATAGTAATTCAAAATGATGCGAGATTGAGATGAAACAAATATCATTTGAATCATCTTAACAAGCTCTATATAATTAAAAACTTATTTTACTATTTTTTTAAAAAAAAATTTTCCAAGGTTTTTGCATACTTTATGAAACATTTTAATTCACACTTGATTTTACGTTCAAGAATGTTAACTTTTATCTCATTAGCTTTTTGGATTGCAACCTTTCTATAAAAAGTTTCCTAGTCCTTCAAAAGTTTCACATTGATTTAGTAATAGTACTATAAAACAAATATCCTCCTCTGACAGATTTTTTTGTCACTTTGTTTTGCCAAATTTAGATTGCATCAACATATCTAATTAAAGATTTAATATATATCTTATTAATACGAAAAAAAATTATTATTATTTAAGCTTCTCTTTATAGGAGGTACTGTTTAGTGGAAAGAAATATATTTTGATTTGTCTTGACTTATATGCAATTAAAAATTAAATTTTTATTTCAAAATAATCTTTTTAATTTTTTTGACATGATTTTTGAGAGATTTTGATTCGTGCCTGGTTTGATGACCTGTAAAATTACACTAGATCTTAGAACCTTGGAATGTACCTTATAAAATTTATCTTATTTTTTCAAATTTTCCATTTTCAATTGGTTACATTACTATGTAAGAAAGTATTTTCTCTCTTGCGGCATTTACGTTGCATTGATTTTGTTAGGTTAAATTGCCTCAATTAATCTTATTTTATCATTAATATATATATTGAAAATAATAATTTTACTCTTATTTATTTCTATAATTTATAGAAATTCTAAATGACGTCTGGTGGAGTCAAAATAGTCATCGTTGTTCCAGTCTTCATGAGCACTATCTAATGAAATTTTATGTTTTTATATTGTTAAATAACTTTTTATCAAAGATTTTGACATATTTTATATCTACTCCTATGTGACCTATATTTTGCTTTGATTTACTTAAATAACATTACATCAATTCAATTCGTTTTAGTTTTAATATATATTGACTTTGTAATAAAATAATAATTTTTTGTCGCTTATTGTTTTTTAATTTTTTTTTATTTTTTTAGTAAATCATGAAATTGCTTGATCTTAAAATGTAAGCTTCATAGACTCAAAATATTAATTTTTATATTTTTAAATAATTTATTTTTCTTAATTTTTGGACACCTTAAGAGACAATCTGATTCTTACTTAATTTGATGAAGAAATATGTTATGCCCAATCTTTTTATTATCTTGGATTGCATCTTTCCAAAAAAAGTTATCAGATTACTTCAAATGTTTTGGTTTGATTTGGATATATTACTATGTAAATCTAAATCTCCTCATTTGTTATATTTTGATGGGCATACTTTTGTCATATTTCTTTCCCTTAATTTATCTCATTTCATCTTCAATACATACCTACATCATTTAATAAAATAATTTATTTTTATTATTTATTATTTTTTTTGGTAATCCACATTGATTACAAACTGTTTAAAACAAAGAGAAAAGGATATTATTGGATAAATACTCAGAAGCTCTATCAAATTAAATATACAATTTTATTTTATTATTTTCAAATATTTTTGATGATCGAGGATGTCTCCTTTGATCTCTCAGAATCTTGAAATGCAATTGTATTATTAAATTTATCTCACTTTTTCAAATATTTCTCTCTAATTTTTTTGTATTACATTATCTAAATTTATCTAATTTTAGATTTAGTATACATATATTAATATTATTAAAGTAATAATTTATTATTATTTATAGTTATTTAACTTATCAATTGTAGTAATTACAATTTAGGCCTAATGGAGACAAAACAAACATCATTGGATTCATTTTGATGAGCTCCATCTAATTAAATAATTACTTTTGTATTTTTAATTATTTTATTTCTATGATATTAGAATTTTTTATGTGATTTTTTTATTCATACAGGTTTTAAAGATCAACAATGTCATATTTGATCACTTTACTATTGTTTAATGCAACTTTTCAATATAGTTTATTTGACTTCTTAAAATTTTTTATTTTCATTTTGTTGTGTTACTATGTTACTCTACATCTCATCTCATGTCACATTTACTTAATTATTATTTGGTTATATTGTATTGCTTAAATTTATTTAATTTTAGCTTTAATGAATTTTTACAAAAAATAAAAATTAATAATTTCTTTTATTTATGCTTAATTTTTGCATAATTTGTATTAGCTCCAAACGTGGTCCAATTGAGACAAAACAAACGTCATTGTATATTTCAAAAAAATATTTCTATTATTTTTTTTAATATTTTAAATATTTCTATTGAATTATTTTTATAGATATTTAAATTATTTTTATTTGCACCAAATTTTATTATTAATGATGTTACACTCTATATCCTATAATGTTTCACTTTGATTTGATTATATTATTATATAACTCAATTTTTAGTCTTGTGGCCTTTAAATCATTTTGAATTGGATAAATTACATTTCTCTAATAAAATATTTTTAAACTTATTATAAATCTTACTAATTTTAAAATTTATTTAATATGAAAGAAATGTTGTTCAGCTCACCTTCATAAGATCTATGCAATTAAATATTCATTATTATTTTTAAATATTTTACTTTCATGTGTGTTTTGCACCCTTTATAAAAAATTTCAATTCATACTTTATTTTATGTTCGAGGATATTACTTTCAAACCCCTTAGTATGTTGTAGTGAAAACTTCTCGTATAATTTATATCCTTTATTTAATTTTTTTCTTATTTTGTTATATTTCTAAGAAACAATAACTTTCTCATATGTCAATATTATATCACTTTGATTTTATTATATACATTATCTTAATTTATCTTATTACACTTTTAATAAAAATTTGCTTAATATTATCAAATAATATATTTGATATTTCAAAATAATTCAGAATGAAGTCTAATCTAGATGAAACAAATATTGATGATCTTTAATAAATTGAATATTGACTTTTTAATTTACAAATATTTTATTTTCATACATATTTACACATATTACAAGTTATTTCATTTTATACCTGATTAGATTTTCAAGGATGCTACACTCAATCTACTTACCATTATATACTTCAGTAATCTCATATAATTTATTAAATTTCTTCAACTCAGAATCACCTCTTATGTTGCATTTATCTCATTTTTTCTTTCTTTATCTGACATTGCTTCATGCTTTCTTATTTAAAATTTAACTTAGTTTTTGTAATTTCAAAACAATAACATTGGACCTATCTTGACAAGCTATATCTAATAAAATGATTGTTTTAATTTTTTAAATATTTATTCTCACATATTTTTGGCAATGTGTTTATACAGTTTGATTTTCATTTGATAGATTTGTAAAAATAGGATAAATTGTACATTAAGTTTGAATTCCAAATTGCTAATTAGACCAATTGTGACAACCTTGATCATTACATCAATAATGAATTTTATTATCATGGAAATGGTTCTAACAACATAGAAAATAACATCTTTAAAATTGTAGAAATATATATTAAATTCTATCAATCAACCATAGTTTGCAAAAACTATAAATTACAAAAGTTTATAAGCAAATGTAATAAAAAATATTATATTAATATTAAGTAATATATAAAATGAAATTGAAACAAGTAAAGTTAAAGTAATATAATAAAATAAAAAAAAATATTTCAAAGTTCTAAGGAGGGAAGAATACGGGATTCATAATAATATAACAAAAACAAAGTGAAAGATTTGCAAAAGTGTGATAACTATACAAAAAAGTTGCATTTCAAAATATGATCGAGATGGAGTGTAACATATTCAATAATTAAATCATGTACAAATCAAATGGTTCACAAAGCCTAGAAAATATTAAAAAAATTAAATATTTAGAAATATAAAATATAATATTTAAGTTTATAGAGTTCTTTAAGTTCAATCAAATGACATTGGTTTTATATTAATCCAACCTTCTTTAGAATTACTAGATATTGCAATGGTAAGTCTGCAAAAAAAATTTTATTTAATGTTTATTAAATTAATATTAAAACTAAAAATGTGTTTAATTTAAGTAATGAGACATAACAAAGTCAAAGTGATCATATGGTGACAAGAGAAGTAGAGTTACTCAGTAGTATAGCCAAATCAAAACGAAAAATTTGAAAAAATAAGTAAATTGTACAAGAAGGTAATTTTTGGGGATACTAAGGAGATTTAGTGTAATATCCTTAACCACCTAATCAGGGATGAATAAACATTTCTTGTTATATGAATGAAAATGCTAGATACAAAAATTTTCCAGAATATAGATTAAAAAATTTAATTCGATAAAGCTATTAAACGCAACTACAACAATGCTTATTTCTACTCGATCAATACATGTAAGGAATTTCTTCGACATATAAAAGTAAAAATGCATTAATAATTATAGATTATTATTTCAATATTTATTATATTTATATTAAAGCTTAAATGAGGTAAATTCAAGTAACAAAATATAATTAAATCAAAGTTATGTATTGGTGATATGATAGAACATTTTGAGTTACTTAATAATATAACCAAATCAAAGTGAAAACTTTAAAGAAATACAATAAATTATATAGAAAATTTCAATTGCAAGATTTTGAGGAGTTTGACGGTGATTATAAAATGATCAAATTAAGTATGAATGTAATCTATTATAATTTGTGTGAAAGCCATGCAAAAAAATTTTAAAAATATATGAAATAATATTTAATTTTGATAACGCTCATTAAGTGAGCCCTACGATGTGTATTTCACCTTGATGGAAGCCTGATTAAAAATATAATAAAATGAGAATTTGTATGGAAAAGTTAGATTCCAAAAATTGCGGACATTAATTACAACAACCTGGATCATTAAATAACTTACAAATACAAATACATCACAAAACATGCTGAAATATTACAAAATAATTTCTAAGAAAATAAAAATTAATACAAAATTTTATTAAGATAATTTACCAAGTTAAATAACATTTGTTTCATCTAAATTTAATATAATTTGGAATTATTATAAATAACTAAAGTAAATATTTTCAAATAGCATTGCGATTTAAATTTAAAATTTGTTAAAGTTGAAATGTGATGAATTCAATCAATGTATTATAACAAAATTAAATTAATGTCAAGGTGACACGGGGGACATTCTTAATTATGTAGAAATATAAATAAATAAAAAATAAAAGAAATATGAAAAATTATAAGCAAAAGTTGCATTCTAATATGGTAAGGTAATTGAAAGTAAAATCATTAATAGTAAAATAATGTATCAATTGAAATATACTGTAAAGCTTTCCAAAATCATACAAAATAAGGCATTTAAAAAAAATTGAACATTTATTTCGAGAACGCGAGTCATGAAGAGTCAAACATCAATTGTTTTATCTTGATTTGACCACATTTGCAACTACTACATATTATAATATTAAACAAGAATAAATAATAAAAAAATTATATTAATACTAAGAAAAAATATTTTAATTATGAAATTAGCTAACTTAAACAAATGTAATATATGCAAATTGAATGAGGCAAAAATCATATAGGAGGATATTTAGAGTTAATATAAAAATGAGAAAAATTATGTAGGAAATTTAATTTCCAAGAAACTAAGGAGATTAAGTTTGATGTTCTAGATAATCTTATTAGTTGCAAATCAAGATGCCATCTAAACTACATAAAAGATAGAAAATAAAATATATAAAAATTAAGAAATAAATATTTGGTTGGATAAATTTAATCAAGTTGCATCCAAAGATACTTATTTCTTCTGGATCAGTCCATGTTCAGAGTTACTATGAATTAGAAATATGAATAAGTTTAAATAATAATAAATGACATTTGTTAGATCACGATTTGACCAAAGAAATAAAATATTAAAAATTACAAAAATATTTATTTAAATTGATAGAGGTGGTCGAGACGAGTTCAATGACATTTGTTAGATCACGATTTGACCTTATTTTGAACTTCTATGAATTATCAAAGTAAATATTCATATAAAATAATATGATATTAATTTATTACTAAGAATATATATAATATAGTTGAAACAACAAAAATTAAAGGAATATAATATATTCAAATACAAGTAATTTAAAGATCACATAAGATGTAGTTTCAAGCCATATGGTAATAAAAACATATCAAATTGAAATATTTATTTAACTAAGATAACTTATACAAGAAACATTCACCCCAAGAAAGTAAAGAGATTATGTGTAGCATCCTTAATCACAAGCTTATGTGTAAATCATAATATCTCATAGATGATTCAAAAAATGTAGAAATGTTTTTAAAAAATATAGAAATAAATATTTAGGTTTATAGTCCTTGTTAATATGAGTCCAAACATGCTTAATTCATCTCGACAAACTTCATTTGCAATTACCACAAATTACAGAAGTAAATAGTAGAAATAAAATTAAATTACAATTCAAGTATTAAGTAAGTAGATAAGTTAAAGATGAAAAATGATAAATTGAATTAATTTAATATAACTAAATCAAAGAAATGTATGTATCATATGAGAGGAGATTTATAGTTATATCATTATATAAAAAAATTTAAGAGAAAAATTTTAAGAAACAAAGTAAATTATATGAGAAATGTTTTCAACATATTAAGGAGACTGAGTATAGGTTCATCAATCATTTAATTTGGCATGAATTAAAATTTATCATAAAGTGTGACAAAATTAAAAAAAACATATTTAGAAATAAAGAAATAAATATGTAATTGGATAGAGCTTATTAAAATGGTCAGACTACATTTATTTAATTTTAATTCAACATGGTTTGTAATTATCATGAATACCCAAGGAAAACATGTATAAATAAAATTAAACTATTATTTTAACATTAAGTAAATATATATTAAAGTTGAAATGACACAAACTAAAAAATATAGCATAAACAAATTACGTAATTTAATTATCATGTGTGATGAGATTTTGTGTTAGTGACAACCAAATTGAGTGTGTGGTCTTCAATGTAGAAATTAATTGTGAATCAAAATATTTGGTAAGGCATGCAAAAACCCTAGAAAATAAACTATTTAAAATATGTAAAAGAAATATGTGAAAGTCACATGTGAGGACACTTAGAGTTAGTTGGTTATATGTCTAAATTAAAGGAAGATATTTGAAAAAATGAGATGAATTATGCTATATTGTAGCATTTCATTACATTAAGGAAACTGGGTGTAGCATCATCAAATGTGAAATCTCCTACAAGTAAAAATGTCCCCTAAAAATTTTTTATTGTCTTTCCATTTTACCACACTTTCTCTTTGTTTTTTTCAAAGAGATTAAGTATCCTGCAAAATAAATAAATACAATATCTTGATCAAGTGTTACTTTAAATTATTATGAATTAACGAAATTAATAAGCATAAAATATAACAAATTTTTTTAATATTAATTAAATATATATTAAAGTTAAAAACAAATAAAGTGTAATAGTAGATTATAATCAAATCAAAGTGATGTAAAGGTAACATGAGATGACATTAAGAGTTATATAGTAATATAATAATATCAAAGAAAAAAAGGAAATAAGATGAATTGTATATAAAATTGCATTACAATATTTGACGGTGATCAAGTGTATTGCCCTTGAACATTAAATCAAGTGCAATTTGAAATATCTAAGGAAGCATGCCAAAACCTTAAGAAAAAGTTATTTAAGAAAATAAAAATGAATTTTTAATTGAATACAGCTAATTGAGGCAAGTATAATGCTATCACTTTCATCTCAATTAGATCTTGTTTGGAATTAGTAAGCTTATCATGCTAAATTAGCAAAAATAATAATACATTTAAGTAATTTAATAAAATAAATTAAAGAAATGTAAAGGTTAGAGAAGAGCCAACTTATAGTTATGTAGTATTATATCTAAGTGAAAGCAAAAACATTTGAGAAAATAAGAAAAATTATATGGCAAACTTGTATTTGAAGATACTAAGGAGTTGTGTGTAACATCTTTGATCTTAAAATTAGGATGGATAAAAATGATTCATAAAACATGGGAAAATTATAGGAAATAAAATATTAACAAAATTAGAGTTGAACATTTAATGGGATAGAGCCCATTCAAAAGGTCTCCAACAAGATTTGTTTAATCTCAATCATACCTCATTAGAGTCACTACAAACTACACAAGAAAATCAGGTAAATAATGATAAATTATTTCTATAAAGTATAGTAGATATGTATTAAAGCTAGAAAGAGATAAATATATGTAATCTAATATAGCTAAATTAAAGAAATAATTTGAAAAAAAATGAAAAACATTGCATAAGAAAGTTGCTTCCCATGATACTGATGAGTGTTGTGTAATATCCTAAATTATCAAATAATGTCTGAATGAAAATGACTCATAAATCATTCAAAAACCCAAAATAATAAAATATAAAAAAATATTTAAGTGAATATTTAATTAGATAGAGCTTGTCAAGGCTAGTAAATGAAGAAGATATTTAAAGTTATATAGTAACATAACCAAATAAAACAAAAAACTCTTTAGAAATAAAATAAATAGCATTAAAGATTTATATTCTAAGATACTAGGTATACGAAGGTTTGATATCCTTCATCACTAAGTTAAGTACAAATCAAAATATCTTATAAAATATCATATAATGCTAAAAAACTAAAATATTTAAATATATAAAAAAAGAACATTTGCTTGGATAGAAGTCACTGAGATGAGTCAAATAAGACTTGTTTCATTTTAGTTCAACTTGATTTGAAATTATTATGAATTATCAAATTAAACTTTAAATGGTATAAATTAGAGTAATGTAATATATCAAAATTATGGCTTTGTAAAAGTCACTTGAGGGGAGATTTAGAGTTTGATAGTAATGCAACAAACAAAAAGTTAGAAATTTTGATAAACTAGATATACTATATAAGAAAAGCATACTCTAAGGCACTATGGAGAACAACTATGGCATCATTGATCATCAAATTTGGTACAAATTCTAATATCTCATAGAATGTGTTGAAAATATTGAAAAAAATTTTAATTAGACAGGGCTTGTCGAGATGAGTTCAAAGAAGGTTTTTTGTGTTTATCAAACCATGTTGGAATTACCACTTATTTGAAAAGCAAATATCAAATAATAATAAAAACTAATTTTTTTAATGATAAGTAATAATTATTAAATCTAAAATAAGATAAATGAAACTATTTTAAAATTATCAAATCAGTGTGATGTAAAGGCCATACAATATTAGATATAAAGTTCCATTGTAATATGATTAAATAAAATTAAAACATTTGATGACATCAAATTTATTTTAAGACAAAGTCACATTTTAAGATGCTAAAGAATCAACTATAACTTCCCTCACCATCAAATAATGTGCAAATGAAATTACCTAGTATAGCATACCAAAAACAAAAGAAATGGACATAAAAAAAATAAATTATTATTTTAATATTAAGTACCAGTACATTAAAGTTGAAATTAAATAAATTGAGTTAATGTAATATAATCCAAGCAGAGCAATATAAAGGTCACATAGTATGATGTTTAGAATTACTTAATAATATATCCAAATAAGAGCAAATTATTTTAAAAAATAAGATAAATTTTTAGAAAAATTTTTATTCTGACATAGGTAGTATATTAATTTTGTCATCCTTGATCTTCAAATTTTGAACTAATTTAGAAATAAATATTTATTTGATTAAAGCTTATTAATAAAGCCCAACAAAATCTATTTCATGTTGATCTATCATCTTTTGGAATTATAGTGAATTATTTAAGTGAATATAAATAATTAATAATGGATTAAAATTTTAATTACATATTTTTCAAGCAGGTGGCATTGATTCACTTTGAAATAAGGTGAGGTTGAAATGGAGAAGATTAAGTGTTACATAGTAATGTTGGAAAAGTAAATTAAGGCAATGTAATGGGTACACAAGAAGAGAATTGAGTTAAGTTATAAAATAACAAAATTAAACTAAACTCTTTAAAGAAATAAGATAAATTCCATGGAAAGTTTCATTCCAAGGTACTAAGGAGATCAAGAGTAGCATTTCTTATCATTAAATCAGGTAAGAATCAAAATCTATATATAGCATGCTATTGTGATGGAGAAAGAAAATAATGAAGAACTAAAAATTTAATATATAATAAAATAGAGCTACTCAAGAAGAGTCCAATTATATTTATTTTGTCTCAATTAGGTCATATTTATAATTAGAATGAATTACTAAAGTAAATAGTGATAAATAATAAGAAATTATTTTTTTAATACTAAATAACTATATATTTTCTTTAAGAATAAGATAAATTTAAGCACTATGGCAAAAACCAATGTAAGTTAATATAAATTGGCATGATAGGATATTTTGTGGTACAAAGTAAGGTGACTAAATTAAAGGAAAAACTTGGAACAAATGACATAAATTATACAAGAAACTTGCAATTAATTAAACTAAGAAGATATAATGTGACATACTTGATGGTCAAATTAGGCACAAATAAAAATATCTTGTAAAGTATGCCAAAGTAATAGGAAATAAGCATAAATTGAAAAAAAATTATTTTAAAATTGCTAAACATATGTTGAAGCATAAATGAGACAAGCTAATCCAATCTAGCACAACTACAAAAAAGTAACATAAAAGTGTAACAGATGTATCATAAATCATGCCAAAATAAGGGAAAATATTTTTTTTTAGAAATAAAAAATAATATATAATTAGATAGACTTCATCAAGGTGAGCCAAATGACATTTACTTTTCGTTGGACCTTGTTGGAATTACTACAAAATGTAGAAGCAAATAATTATAAATATTAATTAATTATTATTTAAATATTACATAATTATATAATAAAACTAAAATATGATAAATTAAAGTAATGTATTACATTAAAATTAGAATGATTTAATAGTGACATGTGAGAAGATTTTTAGTTAGATAGTAATGAAGAAAATAAAAGTGAAAACTTTAAAGAAAGAACATAAACTGCAAAAGAAAATGTCTTTCCTTGATTGTAAGGAGATTGACTATAACATCTTCTATTATAAAATCAGTGAAGAATCAAAATGTCTCTTACAGTTTTTTTCTCGGTAAGGCCTTTTGAATTTGATAAAATGAATCAACGTAGCATAGAAAAATTTATGGTTTATAAAGGTCACATATGAGAAGATTTAGACTTATAAAATGATTTAATAAAATCAATAAAAAATTTTGAAAAAAGAAGAGAAATTATCTTAGAAACTTGCATTCAAGGTTATTAAAGAGATCGAGTGTAATACATTCAAACAAGAAATTAGGTATAAATCAAATGTCTCATAAAATATGTGAAAACCTAGAAAAAAATATTCATGATGATAAAAAATATAAAGATAAAAAGGACACAAGAAGATGAGTCTACATATATTTATTTGGTGTGTTGGATGACATTTAGGATTTCTATGAATTATCTTACAAAAAAAGCTTAAATATAATAAAGTATTATTTTTAATATTAGGAAAATTGAAATTATAACTAAAATCACGTTAATAAAAAGCAATGTAAGAAAACCAAACAAAGGTGGTGTAAAAGTCATAAGGGACGAAATTTTCTGTTACATGGTTACACTACCAAATATAAGAAAAAATTTCAAGAAAATGAGGCAATTTGTACAGGAAACTTGCATTGCATGATGCTAAGGAGGTTGTTAAATAATAAATTATTATTCTAATTTTAAGTATACATTAACCTTGAAATCTCATAAATTGAAGAAATATAGCAAAACCCAGTCAAGTTCTTCAAAGGGTCACATAAATCTAGATTTAGAGAAATCTAGTAATCTAATGATGTTTGTTTCATCTTGATTAAACCTCATTTGGAATAAGATAAATTTAACAAATATAAATATAATAAAATAAAAAAGATGTAACTACCACATGAGAGAACAATTAATATTTCACAGTAAAATAAAAAATTCTAGGAGAAATTCTTTAAGAAATTAGATAAATTACACGAGATAGTTGAATTCAAAGATAATAAGTAGATTGAGCATAGCTTCCTTAATAATCATATTTTGCAATAATCAAAATGTGTTGTTCAATATGTAAAAGCAAAATTGAAGTGATTTAAAGGCCACATGAGAATATATTTAGAGTTACATAGTTTTTTTTACTAGATAGTTACATAACAAGACACTTTGGAGATATTATGTTATATTATTCCTAAAATCTAGTATGAATAAAAATGTCTCATAAAACAACTAAAACCATACAAAATAAGATATAGAAAAATTTTAAACTGAGACTTCTATAAGTTAAGGCTCATTGGGTTGAGTACAACGATGCGTCTCATTTGAAAAAATGTTGTTTTAATGTTAAGTAAATATATATATATATATATATATATATATATATATATATATATATATATATATATATATATATATATATATATATATATATATATATATATATATATTAAACCTTAAATCAGAAAAATTAAAACAATATATTATAACCAAATCAAAGTGATGCAATACTGAAATGGAACGAGCTTCAAAATTGCATGATAATATAACAAAATCAAGTAAAATATTTCAATAGATGTGACAAATTATATAAGAAAGTTGTATTCTAAGACACTGAGGAGATAGAGAGTAAGTAGCATTATTGATCAACAAATAAGGAAATAATCAAAATTACTCATTAGGAATTCTAAAGCCATTGAAAATAAGATACATAAAAATTACAAATTTAATAAAGCTCATCAAGATGAGTCCAACCACCAATGTTTTTATTGCTTGGGAATTATTTTGAATCATAGTGAAATATAAAAGTGTATATGAATTAACAATAATAAGTTATTATTTTAATTGAAAAGATAAAAGTAGAAGTAATATAATATGACTAGATAAATGTGGCATAATGGTGGCACAAGAGGAGACTTAGACTTTTGTAGTAATGCAACAAAATCATTAAAATGTATTTGAATAAGCAAGAACAATCATAAGATAACTTTGCCAACCAAGACACCAAGGGGAAAAAGAATAAAATTAAAAATGTAAAAATGTAGAATTGAATATTTGAGTAGATAGAGTTTGATGAGAGAGATCAAATGATGATTAATTCATCTTGGCTTTGCTTCATTTGAAGTTATTATGATTTACCAAAAGAATATTTGACAAATTTTATTAAATCAATGTAATATAAAGATTACATAAGAGGACATCTATAGCTACATGTAATATAACAAAACAATAGAATTATTTTTTAAGAAATGATACAAATGTTATGGGAAAGTTGAATTTCTTGTATATCGAAATCATGCACAAATATAAATTTCTCTTAAAGCATGTCAAAATTAAAAACTCAAACATATTTAAAATTATAAGAATGAACATTTAATTCCATAAATCATAACTAGATGAGTCTTACAATCTTTATTTAGCTCAGCCCTAGTATTGAATATCTATGAATAACTAAAATAAATAAGCATAAAAAAAATAAATTATTTTTTTGAAGTGATTGAAAAAGTAATGTGTCCAAATAAGAAATAAATAAGAACTAAATTACCTTGTATTGAGGCAATGTAATATATCCTTTTCAATGTAATTTAATGCTAACACAAGACAAAATTTTGAATGACTTAGAAATATCACAAATCGAACTGAAAATTTTGAATAAATGAGATAAATTATAATAGAATGTTACATTGCAAGAAGCTAAGTAGATTGAGTGTTACATTCTCATCATCAAATTAGGTACTAATTTGAATTTCTAATAAATAGAGGAAAAACCCAAGTAAATAAAATATTTGAAAATCTAGAGATGAATAATTTATAGAATAAAGCTTGTTAAGATAAGTATAATGATTTTTATTTTGTGTCAATTGAATCTCATTAGTAATTACTATAAATAACAAAAATAAATAATTTATAAAGTAATAAATTATTTTTTAATATCAAGTAAATTTATATTAAATCCCAAATTACATTAACTAAAGCCATAGTATATGAACAAATTAAAGAGATAAATGGTAAAAGGGATGAAATTTTGAGTGACAGTAATATAATCAAATCAGAGCAAAATGTTTAGAAAAATGAGATAAATTATGTAGGAGAGTTACAGTTTATCATACAATAATTTAGACATATGATATCTCAATCACCAAGTAAGGGACGTATCAAAATGTCACATAAAATATGCCATGGCAATAGAAAATTAAATATTAAAAAATATTTTAAAAACTTTAATTGCATATAACTCATCAAGAAAATTCAATTAACATTTTTTTCCTACATATCTAAAATCATATGGAATTACTGTTAATCACCAAATTAAACATACATAAATAATATTCAATAATTATTTTGATATTTAATAAATATAAAATTAGATAAATTAAAGAATTATAACTTTACCAAAATAAACTAAAATAAAGGTTACACCATAAAAGAATTAAAATTTCATATTAAAAATAAAATAAAAGAAAAAAATTGAAAAAATGAGATAAATTGTACTAGAAATTTTTATTCCCAGATATTATGGAAATCGATTGTAGTGGCTTTATTCATCAAATCAAATATGAATGAAATTACTTTATGAGGCATTCAAAATTTCTTAAAAATTAAATGAATATAAAAAATATAAAAGTGAATATTTAAAAGCATAGAACTCATTAAGTGAGCTTAATATTTTTGCTTCATCTAAAATAAATAAATAAATGTTAAAGGTTAAAGAGATAAGTTGAAGAAAGATAATAAAACAAAATGTAAGTGATTTATGGGTCACATGAGAGTAGAATTAGATTTAAATATTAATATTAAAAAACTTAAAGGAAAAAGTTGATGAAATGATATAAATTGTATAGGAAAATCACATTCCAAGCTCCCTTGGCCATCAAACCTAAATTTCTCAATCATTAAATTAGAACTGAAATGTCTCATAAAGTGAACCAAAACTTAGGAACAAAATATTAAATATAAAAAATATATAAAAACATTAATATACAATTTGATAGAGCACATCAAAATGAGTCTAATGACTTTTGTTTCATCTCCACTAGACCTTGTTTTATGTTGCAAAAAGTTTAAGAACTAAATAAGCATACGTAAACAGTGAATTATAATTTTTGTATTAAGTAAATATATTATAAAGTTGAAGATAGAAAAATTTTAAAAAAATAAAATAACCAATCCAGACCATTGTATCTGTTTTATGTTAAAATTTAAAATATTTAGAAATATAGACATGATTATTTAATTGCATGGGTCTAATTGAGGCAAGTGAAAAATATTTTTTTAATCTTGATCACACATCATTTGTAATTGTTGCAAGTTACAATTTCTAATAAGCATAAATAACAACAAATGTATATTCTAATATCAAGAAAACATACATTTAATCCAAAATAAGATAAATAAATGCAATATAATATAACCAAATCAAAGTAGTGTGAAAGTCACATGAGAGAACAAATTGACTTCTCTTCAAATATAGTCAAAGTATTGAGAACATTTTGAAAAAATGCACAAATTACATTTTAAAGTGTGCAAACATATTAAAGAGATCGACTATGAAATCCCATAATGCCTTCTTTATCTTGATTAAAAATCAATTGGAATTATCGAAAATTACAAAAAAAACCACAAATATTAATAAAGCTTTTAAAAATTAAAAAATATTTTAAAGAAAAATGTCTTAAATTAAAGCAATATAATAAATCCAAATCAAAGTATTGTAGAAGTTACACTTGAGAAGATTTGCCACTACATAATAGTATAACCAAATTAAAGTGTAGACCTATAAAAAATGAGATAAATTATACTAAAAAATACATTCCAAGATATGTTTGAGTGCAAAATCTTATATTGCAAAATTTTGTGCGACACAAGAATTCCGAAAAGGCATGATGAAACCATTAATAATAAAACTTAGGTATAAAATATTAGTTTAATTGAGCACGACCTATTGAGCCCAACTATGCTTATTTTTCGTTGATTGATTTTCATTTGGAATTGATATGAATTACTAAAATAAATAAACATAATTAATAATAAATTATAATTTTAAAATCACATAAGTTCATATTATTATTGAAATGAGATAAATTGAAGTAATATAATATAGCTAATACAAGGCATTGAAAAGGTCATATATTGGTGGATCTGGAGTAGCATGGTAACATAACAAATCAAAGCAAAACATTTGAGTCAAAATGATAAATTGTGTGGGAAAGTTGGATACCAAGACATTATGTATATCGAATGTAAACTTTTTTGTCAACAAATCATGAATGAATTGAAATATATAATAATGCAAGCTAGTGTCCTAAAAAATAAAATGCGACAAACTATAAAAATAAATAGTTTATAGGAGATAGGATGTCGAGATTTGTCAAATGACCTTTTTTACAAGATTAGATCTTGGTTAGATTACTGTGAATTATCAAGTTAACTAAGCGATTAATATAATAAATAATTCATTTACGATTAAACAAATATATATTATAAATGACATAAATTGAGGGTTTGTAATATAGGAAAAGCAAAGAGAAGTAAATGTCACAAAAGAGAACAATTAGATTTTTATCGCAATATTACTAAATGAATGAAAAAACTTTGTAAAAAGGAGATAAAAGGTATAAGGAAATTGTATCATGAGATCATAAAGAGAACAATATAGTATCCTTAGTCATCAAATATGGCAAGAAATAAAATTCGTTATGGAGTTTGCCAAACTCGTAAAACTACTATCAGATCTAGTAACAAATAAAATGCCTAATGAAGCTTGTTTCATCTCGATCAAACCTTTGTTGTAATTACTACGAACTTTCCAATAAAATATATGCAAATAATTAAAAATTATTAATTTAATATTAATTAAAAAATTATTTAAAAAAATTAGGCAAATGAAAGAAATGTAATTCAACCAAATCAAAGTTATGTCAAGGTCACAGGAGGGAGATTTAAAGTACTATAGTAGTATGGTAAAATCAAAACTAAAAAATAAGAAGAAAAGAGATAAATTGTATGGGACAGGTTTTTCCCAAGATACTAAAGAAATTTATGGTATTATTCTTAATTATCAAATATTGAATGGAAAAAATGTTTCACAAAACATGATCAAAATTTTGAAAAAAAATATTTATAAAAAAAGAAATAAATATTTAATTCGAGAGAGCTAATTGAGGTTAGTTTTGTTGCAATGAGTTAAGCTGAAAATATTCAAAATAAAAAAATCAACGTAATGTTAGGTTCACTTGAGAAGGGAGTTAGTCATTCATTGTAATATATTAAAATAAAAGCAGAGAGTTTTTGCAAAATGATAGATTTTACAAGAAAGATGGATTCTAAAAAACTAAGAAAATCAAGTTTAGCATCCCTTATGGTCAAATCAGGTATGAATAGAAAAGCTCATAAAATGAACCAAAACACTAGAAAATAAAAATATTTAAAATTATTAAAAAGAATATTTTATTAGAAAGAACTCATTAAGTTGAGCCCAATGTTATTCATTTAATCTCAACAAAGCACCAATTAAAATTATTATGAATTACAAAAATAAAAAAGAATATATAACAAAAAAATATTTTAATATAAATAAAAAATAAATTACATATTAATGAAGAGTAAGAAAAATTGAATTCATATAATAGAACTAAATCAATGCTATTTAATGTTGAATTTAGAGAAGATTTAAACTTTCATCATAATATAACAAAGTCAAAGCAAAATATTAGAAAAAATGAGATATGTTATTGATGAATGATTGATTCCATGAACTTAGAAGATTGAGCTTGATATGTTAAATCATCAAATATCATATGAAATAAAATTCCTTTTAAATTATGTGAGAATCATAAATAGGTGAAATATTTTAAAAATAACAAATGAATGTTTAATTTGATTGAGCTCATCAACTTCAGTCCAATGATGTTTATTTCATTAACATATACGTCATTTTCATTTACTATGAATTACAAAATAAATAAATAAAAATAATAGTATGTTTCTTTGTTAATAACAAGTAAATATTTATTAAATTTAAATGGAGATAAATTATAGCAATGTATATATCCAAATCATATTGACATAAAGATCACATAAGAGGGGATTTTGGGTCACATAATAATATAAACAAGTTAATGCAAAATATTTGAAGAATTGGGATAGAATATATGAGAAAGTTGCAATCCAAGATACAAAGAGATCCAAGTTAGCATTCTTAATTGTCTCAATAAGTAAGAATCAAAATATCATAGAAAGCATTCCAAAATACTAAAACAATATAATATTTAAAATATATAAATTATGATTTATTATGATCAATGCCATTAAGACGAGTACAATGACGTTTGTTTTATCCCATTCTAACCTCATTTGGAACTACTATAAATTACCAAATCAAATAAGCGTTAATAACTATAATGTAATTTTCTTAATATTAAGTAAATATATAAAAATATTGAAATGAGAAAAAATGCTGCAATAGACTAAAACAAAATCAAAGAATTAGAGAGGCAACATTAGAAGAGAATTGGAATGCCTAAAAAATATACTAGAATAATAAAAATAAAAAATTTAATATTTTAGAGATAAATATTTAATTGGGCAAAGCTTAACAAGTTAATAATTATATTAATTAAGAATAAATTATAAATTTATTATTTTTTAAATTTATTATGTATAAATTAAATTTGAACAAACATAAATTAAAGCAAAGTTTTCTAATCAAATAAAAGCCCATGCAAACATTAAAAAAGGGAGGAATTTGCATTTCATAGTAACATAACAAAACGAATGAGAAAATATAAAGAAATGAGATAAATTGTATGTGGAATTTTCTTTCCAAGGTATTAAGATGATTGAGTATAAAATAATTAATCCTAAAAAAATGAAAAAATATTAATGCAACCTCAAGCGTGTTGAAGCCATTAAAAAAACATAAAATTTTCAAATTGAATATTTAATTCTATAGAACTTGTAAAGATAATTCCAATAATATTTTTTAGTCTTTATTAGTCATGATTTGGAATTTCTACGAAACACAATAATAAATATCCATAAATAAAACAATAAAAATAAAATTTGTTGAAATTTTAAATTGGATAGATTTTATTGAGATGAATCCCATAATACTTCTTATTAGTTCTATCAGACTAACTTTAGAATTGTCACATAATACCAAAGCACATATGAAAAAATTAGAATAAACATTTATTCAAAAATAAAGTGAGTATATGTTAAAGTATAAATGAGATAAATTAAAGGAATATAATACAATAAAAGCAACAAAACTTAATGATTTAAAAATAAGTGTTTTAGAGTTTCATAGTTATATAACCAATCCAAAAGAAAATATTTAAAGAAATGAGATAAATGTTATAGAAGAAATTATAATCTATGATATTAAGGAGATATAGCTTGGAACTCTTAACTATCAAATTAGTTCAGAACAAAAATGTCTTATAAATCATTTAAAAGCCATATAAAAGAAAATGCATAAAAATATTAAATTCAACATTTAATTTGACAGATCCCATCTAGAAAAGTTTAACAAAATTTCTTTCTACATGATCAAACCTTTTTTCGAATTAGTTGGAAATAAAAATGTAAGTTAACATAAATATAACAAATTATAATTCTTATATTTAGTAAATATATATATTATTTCTTAAATTAGATAAATTTAATAAATGTAACATAATTTAATAAAGGTGATGTGAAGTTACAAAATGGCAATTTAGAATTTCATAAAAATATAACAGAATCAATAAAGAATATTTAAATAAATGAGATAAATTATACAAGAAAGTTAAATTTCAAAATACTTAGGACAAAAAGTGTAGCACTTTTTATCATCAAATCATGTAAGAAGCCAAAAGTTCTAAAAACTATGCCCAAACTAAGAAATAAAATATGTAAAATCTTTAAGTTAAATATTTCGTTGAATTAAGCTCATTGCCATGAGTCCATTGACGTTTGTTTTGTGATGATCAAGCTATGTTTGGAACTAATATCAAAACAAAAAATCACTTAAGATAAATTAAAGTAATACAATTTAATCAAATCAATATGAAATAATCTCATGAAAGAGAAGATTTAAAATTTCATAGAGGAATAACAAAATGAAAAAATTATAAACAACATAAATTGTTTTCTAAAGTTGCATTCCAAGATAATATAGACATCGAGTGTAATGTCCGTAATCATCAGATTGTGCTAAAAAATAAATACCATTTAAAATACTTGAAAATAAAAATAAAATAAAATGAGTTTAACAATTTCTTTTATATCAATCAAATATCATTTAGAATTAATATGAATTAACATAATAATTAAAAATTAGTTATAATGAAATAGAATATTTGAATTAACTAAAAATAAATTAAAGCTGAAATTAGAGTTTTATAGTAATTAAGCAAAATAAAACCAAAAAGGTTTTAGAAATGATACAAATTGTGTGACAAATTTTCACTACAAGATACTTAGAAGATCAAGTGTAATATACTACATTCTCAAACGATGTTCGAATAAAAAAGCCTCATAAAGCATGTCAAAACTCTATAAAATATTTTTGAAGTAGATAAAAAAATTAATCAAATAGTGCTCATCAAAATACATCCAATGATGTTTTTCAACATGATTAGGAGTCGATTAAAATTATTAAGAATAACAAAAATTTAAATAAAAGAAATAATAGTAAATTATTATATTGATAATAATTAAAAATTATTTTAAATATTAAAGTAGATAAATTATTGTAATATAATACAATTAAACCAAAGTGATGCACAAAAGAGATTAAAAATTTATATACTTATACAACAAAAAAATCAAGAACACTTAACAATTAAGGTAAATTGTTTGAGAAAATTAAATTCTTGGTAATGAACATATAATATATAATATACTCAATAATCAAATAAGGTATTAATTAAAAATTTATTGTAAAACATTAAATTATAAAAAAATGTATATATAAAATTGTATGGATGAATATTCAATTAAGAAGAGCACATCGAGCATTGTCAAATAACATTCATTTCATCTCAGTCGGATATCATTTGGTGTTGCTATGAACTATAAAAGCAAACATGCAATAAATAAAAAGAAATTACTCTTCTTAATAATAAGTAAACATATATATCAAAGCTAGAATGAGATAACTTGAAGCACTATAATGTAACTAAGCCAAAGTAATATGATGGCCACATATTACTTTGGCTTAGTTACATTATAATGCTTCAAGTTATCTCATTCTAGCTTTGATATATATGTTTACTTATTATTAAGAAGAGTAATTTCTTTTTATTTATTGCATGTTTGCTTTTATAGTTCATAGCAACTCCAAATGATATCCGACTGAGATGAAATGAATGTTATTTGACAATGCTCGATGTGCTCTTCTTAATTGAATATTCATCCATACAATTTTATATATACATTTTTTAATAATTTAATGTTTTACAAGAAATTTTTAATTAATACCTTATTTGATTATTGAGTATATTATATATTATATGTTCATTACCAAGAATTTAATTTTCTCTTACAATTTACCTTAATTGTTAAGTGTTCTTGATTTTTTTGTTGTATAAGTATATAAATTTTTAATCTCTTTTGTGCATCACTTTGGTTTAATTATATTATATTTGGCCACATGAGAAGACATTTGAAGTTACATAATAATTTGACCAAATAAAGAAACAATTGAAGAAATATGATTAAATGTATAAGAAAGATTCATTCCATGTCATTAAGGAGATATTTTTTGACATCCTCAATCATCAAATTATGTACAAATTGAAACGCCTGAATAAACCTACCAAAGTCATGGAAAATAAAACAATTAAAAATTTTAAAATGAATATTTGACTCACTATAGCTTATCAAGATGTGTCCAACAACCATTATTTTGCCTCAATATAACCTCAATTATAGTTGCTTTGAAAAATCAATGTAAATTAACATAAAAAAAATAATTATTATTTTTTATATAAATAAATACACATGAAAATTAAAGTGAGTTAAACTAAAGTAATGTAATATGACTAAATCAAAGGAAGTAAATAGGATATAAGAAGAGATTTTGAATTTCGTAGTAATATCACCAAATCAAAGCAAAAAATTTGAAAAATGAGATAAATATTAAATTGGATATAGTATCTTTAAATGAGTTTAACACCATTTGCTTTGTCTTGATTGGACTTAGTTTAGACTCTTTGATAATTAAAAAAATAAATAAACATAAAAAATAATAACATATTTCTTAAATATTTATCAAATATAAATTACAGTTGAAACTATATAAATTAAATAAGGTAACATAAAGAAATCAAGGTAATGTAAAGGTCATATAAAGAAAAATTATAGTTACATAATAATAGAGTAAAAAATTTAAATGATTGAACAAAATGATATAAACTATATGGAAAAGTTACATCAAAGAAGCTAAGGAGATCAAATGTAATATTGTCAATCATTAAATACAAAAAGAATTAAAATGTCTTGCAAAGCACACCAAATCTGTAGAAGACAAAAAAATTTTAAGAAAATTAAAATTAAATTTAGAAAAATGAAGGAGAGTGCAACAAGTTTTTAATATCAATTGGACATCATTTGGAATTATTATGAGTTAGTAAATTATATAAAAACAATTGATAATAAATTATTATCTTAATATTAAGTAAACACATATTTGCAATGGAATGACCTAAATTGAAGCAATGTAATGTAACCAAATCATAGTGATGTATAAGGCACAAGAGAAGTGATTTAAATTTACATAGTATTGTTACTTAATAAATGAAAAATATTTTAAAAAATGAGATAAATTGTATGAGAAAAAAAATAAATAATACTAAATACATTGTGTGTAAGTTTCGAAATCATTAAATAACGTATGAATAAAAATGTCTCATAAAATATGTCAAATCCATATAAACATGTCTAAAAATTTATAAAAATGAATATTTTGTTGAATGAGGTTCATCATGTTTAGTCAAATTTTTCTGTCATCATTAGACCTAACTTATTATTATTAAAAATTACATAAGTAACAATTCTCAAAGTACAATAAGTTATTTCCTTAAGATTCAGTAAACACATATTAAAGGTAAAAAAGGATAAACTGAACTGATGTAATATAGCAAAAAGAAAGTGATGCAAATGTCATATGAGAGAAGATTTACGTCATTGATAAATCTCCAATGACATTTGTTTTATCTTCATTCATCCACACTCAAAATTACAAAAAATTACCAAAATAAAAAACATAAATGATAATAAATAATTAATTAAAGAAAATATAATGTATATTAAGGTTGAAGCCATGCAATATAGCTAAATAAAAATAATGTAAAGTTCATATAAGAGAAAAATTAGTCTTCTATAGTAATAAAACTAAATCAAAGATGAAACATTTAAAGAAGAAAATAAAAAGGCTATAGGATGTTGCATTTCAAGATACTAAGAAAATCGAGTGATAAAAACTGAATAGTCATGTTAGGTAAAAATCAAAATGTCTGACAGAGCATGCTAGAACCATTAGCAAAAATATATAGAAATATGATGATGAATATTTAATTGGATAAAGCATGTGGAGATGAGTTCATCGATGTTTTTTCTTCACAAGCAAAACAAAATGCAATAGGACAAAACCAAAGTGATGTAAAGGTAACATGATAAAAGATTTATGGTAACATAATAATATGGCCTAATCAAAGGAAGAGATTTCACAAAATGAGAAACTAAAAATGTTTAAAAATAAAAACATTTAATAAGATAAAGCTCGTCTAGATGTGCATAGTGATCCTTATTAGGTTTTGATTGTATCCCATTTTCAATAGTTGTAAATTAAAAAATTTAATAAGAATAAATAAATTTAAATTATTTCTTTAATCTTAATTATGTATTTGTTCAAGTTAAAACTAAACAAATTAAATCATTGTAATAAAACTAAAACAAAGTGATATAAAGGTCACATGAGGTAGAAATTTGACTTTTTTTAAATAATATGACCAAATCAAAGCAAAACAATTTTTAAAAAATGAGATAAATTATTCAAGAAAGTTTAATTCCAAAATAACAAGGAAATCACCTATAACATCCCTGATTATCGCAAAAGTGGTGAACCAAAATATCTTGTAAACAAACAAAAACATTGGAAAATATAGTATATAAAAATATAGAAATTAAGTTTAATTAGTAGAGCATGTCTAGGTGTGTACAATATTATTTCGTTCATCTCCCAAATTCATCAAAATAAATAATCATAATTAATAATAAATTATTTTTTTAAGAAATAGTAAATAATTTATAAAGATGAAATAAGGTAACTTTAGGAAATGTAATATACAATAATCAAATTGATATGATGGTCACACAAAAGAAGAACTACAGTTTTATAGTAATAACAACAAATCAAGGAAACATACAAAGAAAAGAGTTAAAATATATGAGAAAGTTATACTCTATGGTACAAAGAAGAACTATTGTAACTTTGTTAATTATCAAATCAATTACAAGTCAAAATATCTAGTAATACATATTAAAACCATAAAAACATTAAAAAGTCTAGAATAAAAATTTAATTGCATAAAATACATCAAGACAAATATAGTGGCAATTCTTCTATCTCTAATGATCTCTTTGGAATTTATAGAGAATTAAAAAGTTAAAGAATCAATGCTAATAATATTTTTTTGAATATTAGAAAAATATATTAAATCTAAAATAAGATTGATTAAATTAGAATTATATATATTAGTTTATGTTATTTAATGATTACATAAGAGGTAAATTGTAGTTTCATAATAATGCAACATGATTAATCCTTAATAAAAAAATAAGTTATGAATCAAAATATCTCATAATTTATGCCAAAAAAATAAAATGGAAAAAATAAAAATAATAGAAATTAATTAAATAGAGCAAATCAAGAAGAGCTTAATGACATATTTTATCTTGGTTAGACATCAAACTTAACAACTATGACTTACCTCAGTAAATAAGCATAAATAACATATTTAGAGTTACCCAGTAATATAGCCAATAAAGTTTTTTTAAAAGTGAGCTAAATTGCATTGTTATGTTGCATTAATAGAAGTGAGGAGATCAAGTGTAATATAATCCATGATCAAATAAGGTATGAATTAAAATGACTTGCAATATGTGACAAAAAGATAAAATAATAAAACAAATTAGAACAATAAAAATGAATTTTATTTTTGAAAGAGATCCTCAAGAAGAATGTAACAACACTATATTAGATAGCATTTAGACTTATTGTGAATTACTAAATTAAGAAGTAAAAATAAAAAATATTATTTTAATAATAAGTAACTATATATCTTAAGAAAATAAAACATAATTAAATTAAATTATCAATTTAATATAAAAGTAAATTATGTTAAAGCAAAAACCAAGTAAGTTGAAGCAATGTAATATGAAAAATTCAAAGCGATGTAAACTACTCATGAGAGAAGAATTTTAGTGTTGGAGTAATATAACAAAATCAAAGTCAAATATTTGAAGAAATGTGTTAATATATATGAGAATGTTATGCTCTTAGGCAACAAAGAGATTGGGTGTATCATCCTCGACCATCAAATTAATTTTTAATAAAATGTCTAGCCAAGCATGCTAAAATATTGGAAAATAAAAAATTTAGAAATATAAAAATGAAGATGTATTGGGATAATTCTCATAGAGTTAAGTGGAATGGTGTTTCTTTCTTCTCAATTGGACCTCAATTGAATTTGTTGTGAATTTGCAAAATAAATAGGCATAAAGAAGAATAAATTATTATTTTAAATCTAATTAAATATATCTTAAAGTTGAAATAACATAAAATATCCCAAAGTAATGTAATCATTTGGAAGTAATATAAAGGTGAAATGAGAGAGATTTAGTGTTATGTTGTATTATAATAAATACAAAGATAAAATTTGATGAAATAAGATAAATTTTATGCAAACTTTTAATTAAAAGATACTAAAGAGATCGAGTGCAACATCATGGAGCTTTGGATTAAGTTTTAAGTAAAATATCACTTAAAGCATAACATATTACAATAGTTAAAATTTAAAAATTAAAAAAATAATTTACTTAGATGTAGCATATTGAAATTAGAGTAATGACATTTATTTCATCTTGATTGGAACTCCAAGGAAATAATTTTGAAAAACCATAGTAAATAAGCATAAATAATAAAAAATTATTATTTTAATGTAAAGTAAATAAATTATGAAACTAAAATGGGATAAAATAAAGTAATATAATATATGATAATGAAAGTGATGTAAGGGTCATATGTAGGAGAGTTAATGTTTCATAATAATATAAACAAATACAAAGGAAACATTTTCAATTAGATAAATTGTTTTGGAAGATTGCATTTTGAGATACTAAAGAAATCAATTATAACATCCTCAATCATTAAATTTGCTATAAGTTAAAATTTTTTTTAAACAAGCTAATGTAAGATGTTTATAAGCATAAAAATGAATAGTTAATCAGATAATGCTAGTTATGAGGTGTTTAAAACAATTTGTTTTATCTTGATTGCACCTACATTTAAATTACTATTGATTAATAAATTCTAAAAAAATATTATTTTAACATTAATTAAAAATATAGTAGAGGTAAATTGAGATAAACTTGAGTAATATAATCTAAACAAATAAAAAACTTATAAAGGTCCCATGATAGGAGATTCAAAGTTACATTGTAATATAACAAAATCTAAGAAAACATTTATAAAAATGAGATAAATAGTACGATCAAGTTACATTCTAAAAATTACGTAGATATGTTGTAACATCCTACTTTGACAAATATGGTGCAAAAGTCGTTATAAAAACATAGAAAATAAAATATTTTAGAAGATTAAAATTAATATTTGATTGGATAGAGCTCATTGATGTTTTGCTTCGATGGATGCATCACAATAAGTTTTATCCATTAAACATTCATTTTTTTTTATTTTTAAGAATTTTATTTCTATGATTTTGGCTCACTTCATAAGGCATTTTGGTTAGCCTATTTTCGTGATCAAGAATGTTACACTCAATATCATCAGTGTTTTGGAGTGCACCTTTCTTATACAATTTATCTTTTTAATTCAACCTTCTCAATTTGAATTTATTATGTTACTATGCAAGTCTACATTTAATTTTGTGTTATTCTTACATCACCTTGATTTAGTTATTTTATATTTCTTCAATTTATTTCTTTTACTTTTAAAAAGTATTTGTACTTAATAGATATTAATTTATCATTACTTAAGCTTATTTATTTTTCAAATTATCTTTAATTCAAAATAACATACAACCAAGATGAAACAAACATTGTTTCAGTCATATTAATGACCTCTATCTAATTAAAGTTTCTTTCTTATTTCACTAAATATATTCTTTTTCAATATATTGACAAGCATTATGAGGCATTTAATTGACATCTAATTTTATGATAGTGATTATTGTAGTTAATCTCTTTTGTATCTTGGAATGTCAAATAGTCTTATAATTTTTCTTATTTTTTTAAAAGTTTTTGCTTATATTTGATTATCTCACTATGTAATTCTAAATTTTCTCTCATTTTATCTTTCCAATGCTTCGATTTTGCTGTATTATCGTATTTTAATTTAATTAATCAAGGTTTTCATATATATTTAATTAATATTAAAATAATTATTTATTATCAATAATTCTAATTTTTTTTCAAGATTAATAGTGTTATCTAATGAGGTCTAACTCAGATAAAACAAATGTCATTTGACTTGTCTCAATGTGATTTATCCAATTAGATATTTATTTCTTATTTTTAAGATTTTCTTATTAGTTTGTTGGCATGCTTTACTAGATATTTTTATTTGTACATAATTTGACAATCAAGGATAGCACACTCGATCTCATTATTGCTTGGTATGAAAGTATCTCGTACATTCTAAATCATTTGATCAAAATTTTAACTTAGATTAGTTATATTAATATGAAAATCAAAATCTCTTGTTATTTGAGTTTTTCAACATTTTCTTTTGGATATATTTTATTGACTCAATTTATCTTATTTTTGTTTTAACAATAATTTACTAAATAATATATTAAATTATTTTTATTTTTTTTATTTTTTTAAAATTTGATAACTCATAGTAATTCCAAATTATGTGTAATTAAATTAAAACAAACATCATTGGACTTAGCTCCATGACCAATTGAATTAATTAATAATTTTAATGTTTCTAAGTACTTAAAGTTTTTGGGCTTTATCATGCTTCTTGAAGCATTATGGTTCTTACCTACTTTGATAAGTGAAGATGCCATACTTGATTATCTTGCCATCTTGCAATGCTTGTTTCTTTAACAATTTTGCTTATTTCATTAAATAGTTTTCGTTAGTTTTATTATTTTATTATCCAACAATAAATCTCTTCTTGTGTGACTATTACCTTGCTCTAATATAACTCTTTTTAGCATTAAGATATATTTACTTAAAAATAAAATAATAATTTTCTCAGCTTTAACCTTATTACCTCATGTAATTTTTAGTACTCCAATGGAGGTTCGATGGAGAAGAAATAATCAATTTTGGACTTCTCTTAATGAGCTCTATCAGTTAAATATTCATTTTTATATTTTAAAATATCAAATTTTCATGAGATTTGGTGCACTTTATGAATGGAAGTGAAGTAATAATTATTGGACTTTTTGTTATAATCTATTTTAATTGAATATTTGTTTTTATATTTTGAAACATTTTATTTTCTAAAGATTTGGTACACTTTATGATTATTTCTATTGTACTTGATTTAATGATCGAGACTATTATACTAGATCTGGTTAGTGCCTTGTAATAAATCTTTCCTAAATAGTTATTTTATTAATTAAAATTTTTTTCATTAGATTGTTTATGTTAGTTTTTGCTCTAACTCTTCTTTTATGTGACCATTACATCACATTGATTTGATGGAATTTGTTTTGTTAATTATGCTTATCTTTTTGGGTAACTCATAGTTATTCAAAATGGGTTCCAATCAAGGCAAAATAGATGTCTTTGTTCTCACTAGAATGAGCTCTATCGAATTAAATATTCATTTGTATATTTCTAAAAAATTTATTTTCTTAGATTTTTAAATACATTTTGACATATTTCAATTTGTACATAATTTCTTGATTGAAGTTGTTTTGCTTGAACTCTTTAGTACATTGAATGCAACTTTATTATATAATTTATCTCATTTTTTTTCAATTTTTTTATTTTCATTACGTCATATTACTATGAAAATCAAATTCAACTATAGTTCGACCATTGCATTACTTTCACTAAGTATATTAGATTACTACAATTTATCATATTACAACTTTATTTAATATATTCCCTTAATAATAAAGAAATAATTTATTATTTTTTTGCTTATTTAATTGTATAACTTGTTGTAATTCAAAATGACATTTGATGGAGACACATATTATTAGACTCACCTCAACAAGCTTAGTATAATAAATATTCATTTATATATTATTAATTTATTTTCTTTAGTTTTGGCACACTTCATGAGTAATTTTAATTCGTAGCTTTTTTATGATCATGGGTATTCCACTTCTTCTCCTTAGATGCTTCAAATACAACTTTCCCAAACAATTTATCTTATTGCATAATCCTTTTTACTTTAATTTGTAGTATACCAATCGAGATCTAATTAAGACAAAAGAAGTATTAGTGTGCTCACCAAGACTTGCTTTATCTAGTCAAATAATAATCATTATAATATTTAACTTTTCATTTTATATTGATTTTGAATGATTTTAGAAATTATTTGATGCATAATTGAATTGATAATCCAGAACATTGTGTTGGATATCCTTAGTTTCTTGGAAAGCAAATAAACATTAAAATTGATCTCATTTTTTCAAAATGTTGTGGGTGTTAATATATTTGCATCACGAAGTCACTCAAAATCTCCACATGTGATATATACATGATCATGATTTCATTAAATTACATTGCTTAAATTAATCATATTTCAGCTTTAATATATATTTTCTTGAGGTTACATTCATAATTTATTATCATTTATAATAATTCTAATTGTAATTTCGATTAATTTTGAATGAGATCCAACCATGAAAAATGTTATCGTAGGGCTAATTTGATCAAGCCCAATCAAATGAAATTTTATTTTTTTATTTAAAAATATTTTACAATTAAGAGTTCTAATAAACTTTACAAAACATTTTGATTTGTTCCTAATATAATTATCTAAGATGCCACACTCAATTGCTTTAGCTTCTTTTAATGCATATTTTTAGTATAGTTATCTCCATAAAATTTTTTTCTTAAACTTGCTTATATTACTATGACACCGTATTCTCTATATGTGTGACCTTTACATCATTTTGACTTGTTTAATTTAAAAGGATTCAAATTAACTTATATCAAATTTAATATATATTTACTTAAAGATTAAGCTAATTAGTTACTTTTATTTATACTAATTTAATATTGTAATAAAAAGTTATTCCAAATAAGGTATGATAAGGATGAAACGTAAGTCATTGGACTTTTCATAATGAGCTTTATTCAATTACATATTCATTTATATATCTGTAAATTTTTTACTTTCTTTGATTTAAACATGTTTTTTTGCATATTTTTGTTCATTCTTGATTTGAAGATTGCAAATGTTATGGTCAATCTTCTTGGTATTCCTAAATATAATTTTCTCATAAGATTTATTCTATATTTTATTTTTTGTTATGATTAGTTTATGTTACCATGAAACTCTAAATATCCTATGTGTGACCGTTAGATCACTTTTATTTCTATATATTATGTTGCTTTTATTTATCCCATTTTAGACATAATATGAATTTACATAAACATGAAATAATTATTTATTATAATTTATTCTTATTTACTTTGGTAATTTATAGTAATTCAAAGCAAGTTCCAATTAAGGCTAAAAAATGTCATTGCACTTATCCCCACATACATTATACAAGAAAATATATTTTTTAATTTTTACATAATTTATGAAATATTTTTATTTGTACTAAATTTGATGATTGAGAATGTTACACTTGATATTCATAGTATCAGATTGCAACACTCTAGTAAACCTTTTACCATTTATTCATAATTTCACTTTAATTTTTTTATCATGTGGCTTTTAAATTATCTTGATTTGGTTGTATCAAAATGATTCTATTTCTTTCATTTCTACCTTTGTATATATTTTCTTAATATTAAGGAATTTATTTATTCTTATTTATGCCTATTTAGTTTTTTTAATTTATTGCTATTTTGAATGAGGTGTAATCGATACAAAAAAAATTGTTAAAAACATTTTGAGATGATTTATACATCAAAGTATTAATTTTAATTTTTATAAATATTATATTTTCTTTGACTTTTCCAATTATATGAAATATTTCAATTTGTATATGATTTGATAACCAAAGATGTTACACTTAATTTCTTTAGTATCTTTCAATGTAGTATTCTCGTACAACTTATCTAATTTTCAAGTTTTTCACTTTCATATTATTATGTTATTCTAACAGTATTTTGCTCCTCATTTACATTGTTTTAATTTTGTTATATTAAAATGCTTCAATACATCAAATTATAGATTTAGTAGACATATTTACTTAATATTAAATTAATAATTATGACTTTTATGCTTATTTAATTTTAATATTCATAGTAATTCCAAAGGATGTTTCATTTAGATGAAACAAACATCGTTGTACTCTTCTAACCGAGCTCTAGAAATTAAATACTAATATTTTTATTTAGGGTTTTGGCATCCATATTAGAAATTTTGATTCATTACATATTTCATGATCAAAGATATGTTACTTGATCATAACAAAATCTTAGAATGCAAATTTCACATAAAATTTATATCATCTTAATGTTTTTGCTTTTATTTAGTTTAATTACTATGTAACTCTCAATCTCCTCTTATAAGATCTTTTCATTGCCTTGATAAATATATTAGACACTTTAGTTTATCTAATTTATCCTTTAATATTTATTTAACAAATATTTAAAATTTATTATATTATTATATGTACATATGTAATTTTTAATTTGTTGCAATTTCAAATGAGGTATAACTAAGAAAAAATAAATATTATATATGACACATATTTGTGATATCTATCAAATTAATTTTTAATTTTTTTAATTTAAAATATTTTATTTTATAATTCATACCATATAATGTACTATTTTGATATAATTTATTTAATTTTTTTAACATGTTCACTTTGATTTGGTCAGCTTACTACGTCACATTAATTCTCCCTTCGTTTGATGTGTAAGTTACCATGATTTGTTATATTGTAATTCTTAAAATTATATATACATATATATATATATATATATATATATATATATATATATATATATATATATATATAAGCTAAATTAAATAGTTATTATTACATATGCTTCTTTTCATTTATTATTTGAATTAACTTTAAACATGGTCTACTCCAGAAAATGTGATCGTTATATTCATAATATCGAGCACTATCCAATTAATTTTTTTTTTACATATTTAACGTTCTGGGGTTTTTATAAGTTTTAATAAATGTTTTCATTTATACCTAATTTCATGATATAATGTTACACTCGAACACCTTTGCATTTTTTAATATAAAATTTTATAAAAGTTATCTTGTTTTCCATTTTTTTTGGCTTTGACTGGGATGTATTACAATGGATCTCTAATTCACCTCTCATGTAACCTTTAGAATTCATTAATTTGGTGACATTGCATTGCTCTAAAATATCTCATATAAAACATTATATATTTACTTCATATTAAAAAAAAATTATTATTATTTTTTCCTTTTAAATTTTTGTAATTCATATAGATTTTAAATGAGGCTTTATCTAGATGAAATAAATGTCATTATGCTCATCTTGATGAGTTCTATCAAATTGAACATTCATTCTAATACCTTTAAATGTTTTTTCAAGTTTTTTAGTATGATTTCAGAGGTATTTTCATTTGTATTTTGTTTGACAATTGAACATATTACACACAATCCAACTAATATCATTGAATGCAACATGCCTATACAATTTACCTTGTTTGTAAAAGTTTGTTTTTTTATTTAGTATATTATTATATTACCTTAAATCTCCATTTACCTAAGCTTTACATGCCATTGATTTGATTATTTTACATAGCTTCAAATTATCATATTTCAATTTTAAATTTTTTTGCTTAAAAGTAAAATAACACTTTATTATTATTTATGCTTATTTGTTATTGTAATTTGTGGCAATTTCAAACAAGGCTTTGTCAAGATAAAACAAATTTTATTGGCGTCATCTCAATATCCTCTATTTATCCAAATATTAATATTTATATTTATAAATTTCTATTTTCTATGGCTTTTACACTCTTTAAGAGACTTTTGAAATCATACGTAATCTGATGATCAAGGATGTATACATGATTCCCAAATCATCATGGAAAGCAACCTTCTGATATAATTGATCTTATTTCATCAAAGTTTTTGCTTTTGTATGTTTATATTACCAAAAAGTTCTTGTTCTCCTATTGTATCACCTTTGCATCAATTTTATTTTATTCAATAACTTTAGTTAAAATTTTCTTAGTTGTAATAAATTTTTAGTTTATATTATAATAAAAATTTAGTATTGTTTTCTTATTGAATTTTGTAATTCATTATAATTCCTAATTAGATCTCGTGGATACAAATCAGTTGTTTTTACAGAAGATCTCAATGAGGTTTATTTAATTAAATGTTTTCTTTACACAATATTTTGATAATATTGGCATGTTTTACACAACATTTCTATTTGTATATGATTTTATGATCATGAATGTCACACATGATCTCCCTGGTATCTCGGAATGTAACTTTCACATACAATTATCTTATTTCTTCAAAAGTTTTGTTTAGATTTGGTAATATTACTATGGAGGTCTTGCTCTCCTTTGTTGTGACCATGACATTATGGTTATCTATTCTCTTAAATTGATTTAATTTTGATATATATATGAGATAAATGTTGAAGTTGTAAAATATTGTTATTTATTATGATTAATTTTGAAATTGTTTAAATCCTAATGTTGTCTATTAGGGAAGATGAAACATCATTGACCTAATATGAATAAGCTCTAAAAAATTAAATAATTACCTTTATGTTTTTAAAATTATACCTTTTTAGCATGCTTTGTTGGGCATTTCGTACGTGCCTAAATTGAAAATTGAGGATGTTATGCTTCTTCTCCTCAGTAACATTAAAGGCAACTTTCAATTAACATTTTCATTTCTTTGAATTAGATATATTATATTACTTCAAACTACCTTATTTAAAAATTAAATGTATATGTATATATATATATATACATAGTTTGATACCTATAATTTATTATGATTTTTTATTTATTTCCTTAGCTTATTTTTTGTAATCCCAAATGTGATTAGGTTGAGAGAAAATAGGGGTCATTACAATTTTCTTGATGAGCTCCTCTTAATTATTTATTTATTTATATATATATAAATATTTTATTTTTTATGACTTTGGCATGTATTGTAAGGCATTTTGATATGTTCCTTAACAAATGAAAATGTTATTATAGATCTCTTTACTATCTTGGAATACAAGTTTCTCGTAATGTTTATTTCATCTTTAAAAATGTTTGACATTAATTTAGTTATACTACTATTCAACGCAAAGTAAATATTGCTTGACCTTCATAATGACAAAATTTTGTTGTATTATAGTGTAACAATTTGTCTCAATTTAGCTTTAATAATGTTTACTTTATATTTAAAAAAATTGATTTTTATGGACATTATTTAATTTTGTAATTTATATTAATTTTGAATGAGGTCTAACTGGGACACGACAAAAGTTTTTTTTCTTATGTTGATGAGCTCTACAAATTAAATATATATATTTTATATGTTACAAATATTTATTTCTATCACATTGTTATAATTTATGAGAAATTTTGATTCATACTTGATTTTATAATCATGAATATTAGACAAGGTCTCTTTAGTATCTTGGAACAACCATCCCATAGAATATAATTTGTTTCACACATTTTTTTCTTTGATGTGGTTATATGACTTTGTTACTCTAGATCTTTTCTCATATAATCTTTACAAGGCCTTGATTTTTTTATCTTACATTTCTTCAATTTAACTTAATTTAGTATTAATGTACATTTTTACTTAATATAAAAATAATAATTTATTATTAGTTTTGCTTACTTACATTGCAATTCATAGTAATCATAAACAATGTTTCTTGGTGATCAAACAAACATTATTATACTCCTCTCGACTAGTTCTATCCACTTAATTATTTCTTTCTATATTTTTTAGACAATTTCTTTTCTAATTTTTTTCGGTGCTTTTAGAGGCATGTTAGTGGTATCTAATTTGATGATTGAGGATCTTAGACACCATCTTGATAGTATATTGTTATGCAAAGTTTTGTAACAATTAACCTAATTTTTCTTATTTTTCAAATTTATTTTTTTATATTACTATGTTATTTCAAATGTTGTGTTCAATAACTTTTATTAGGTTTTGTTAAATTGCTTTAATATATGTCATTTTGAATTTGACATATATTTTTTTAATATTTAAAAAAATTATAAATTATTATTTATGAATATTAAATTTTGTAATTCATATTAATTCCTAATGAGGTCCAATGGAGAAATATTAAGCAACATTTGATTATTCATAATGAGTTGTATCATTTAAATGGTCATTTTTAATATTTTAAAAAATTTATTTTCAAAATTTTTTTGCAAGCTTTATGACGCTTTTCAATTTATGCTTGTTTTAATGATTAAGGTTGTAACTTTTGATCTTCTTTGTGTCTTATAATGGAACATTCCCTATAAAGTTCTCTTAGCTTTTCAAAATTTTTTCTAAGATTTATCTATATCGTAATGAAACTATAATTTGCTCTCTTGTGACCCATACATTAATTTGATCTAGTTATATTACATTACTTTAGTTAATCTCTTTTCAACTATTATATATATTTCCTTAATATTAAAATAATACTTTTTATTATTTATTCTTATTTGCTTCATGAAATGGGAAAAACGCTAAGTCAGTTATGATAGAGAAGAAACAATAGCTATTGGACTTATCTCGATAAGGTATATTAATTAAATATTAATTTATATATATATTTCTTTAATATAATATTTTCTATGATATAGTACTCAAAATGAGAAATTTTAATACATACCAAATATAATTACTTAGAATGTTATACTAGATATCCTTAGTATCTTAAAATGAAACTTTCTTAAATATTTTATCACACTAATTAAAATTTGCATTAATTTGGTAGTATTACTATGTAATTAGCCGCTCACTTGTGATCTTTGAATCAAATTAATTCTATTATTTTAAAATGCTTCAATTCACAATATTTAAAATTTAATATATCAATTTATTTAATATAAAAATAATAATTTATTACTATTTATCCTTTAATTTTTGTAATTTATAGTAATTCTAAATAAGGCTCTACTGAGATAAAACCAATAATATTGACTAGTTTTGATGAGCTCTATCTAATTAATATAAAATTTAATACATTTAAATATTCCTTTTAAAAATTTTGCATTAGATTATGAGAAAAATTAATTCTAATAAACCTAAAATTATTGTAGTTTGATTTGTCTTTACAAGCTTTATAAATTAAAAATTCATTTTTTTAAAATATTCATTTTTCTAATTATGTTTTCATGTTTTTTGAGAAACTTTGATTTGTTCTTGATTTGTCAATCGAGGATGTTACACTAAATCTCTATAGTGTGATAAATTACACCATTCTCATAAATTTTTTCTCAAATGATTTTATTTGATTTTATTATATTACTTTAAAACTCTAATTCATGTCTTATATGACCTTTACATTTACTTTGATTGGGCTATTTTACTTTACATTAATCAATATTATTTCAACTTTAATATATATTTACTTTAAATTTAAGAAATACCTTATTGTTATTTATGTTTGCTTAATTTTTTAATTTGCAGTAATTATTAATGAGGTAAGATGGAGAATAATAAATGGTTCTTGGATTCATTTCAATGAGATTTGTTAAGTTAAATATTCATTTTTTGTAATTTTTAATATTGTGTTTAAATTATTAGTTCTTAATATTTCTTGACAAGGTTTCATTTAAAATGGAAGAAACATTATTGGTTTCATCTAGATGATCTCTATCTATCAAAATGTTCATTTTTTTATATCTTTAGGTTTTTGAAATTCTTTACAAGACATTTAGATTTTAGCTAATTTTGCAATAGAAAATGTTGCACATTATCTTCTTAGTATCTTGGCATCAACTTTTTTATATAATGTATCTCATTTGTTCAAATGTTTCATTTTGAATTGCTTATATTGCTATGAAATACTCATTGTCTTACTCAATGTGAACATTCACGTCACTTTAATTTACTTATATTATTATGGTTACATATTTTTATTAACACAATTATAATATACTTACATAATATTAGAATAATAACTTATTATTATTTTTCTAATATTAAGTAAACATATAATAAATTTTTTAATTTGAAAAATGTATTATACTTTTTTAATTTGATAGTACAATAAAATTCCAAACTAAGTTTTATCAAGACCTTCAAATTAAATTTGCAAAAAAATAAGAGAAATTGAGGTAATGTAATATAAACTATTCATAGAGATGCAAGGGTTAGGTCATGAGAAATAAAGATTCATAGTTACTATGAAGTGAAAAATAAATTAAGAAAAGAGATAAACAGTTTGGAAAAGCTAAATTCCAAGACATTAAGTAGATCAAGTGTAGCACATACGATCATTAAATGAAGGATAAATGGAAATATCTCATAAAATGTGTGGAAAACATTAAAAATATTTAAAAACAAAATAATGGAATATTTAATTATATGGAGTGTTTTTTTGAAAATGAATATTTAACATGATAGAGCTCTTAATCAAACCAGATTTCAAATTACTATGTGTTGCAAAAGTAAATAACCATAAATAAAAGTAAATTACTCCTTTCTTCTTATGGGAATGTGTTTTAAAGAAGAAAGAAGGTAACTTGAAGTAATCTAATACAACCAAAGGAAAGCAATGTAGATGTCACGTGATAGAGGATTTAGAGTTACAAATTAATATATCCAAATCAAAGTAAAAATGTTTTAAAGAATAAGATAAATATATTATTCCAAAATGAGAAAAATTCAAAATAATTGGGACTTTTTTTAGAATGGATGCTATTATGTATTCATGATTTGGCATGTCCAAAAATGAAAGCTTCATTCTTGATTTTGTGATTATAAATTTACAACTTTACCCAATTTCAATTTTTTGTTGAAATGATCAACTAATATTCTATTTTATCTAGTAAAAGGGACATTGAAATAAAAAAAGTCGTAGAAACTAAAAGAGGTTATCCTAAGCAATTTTGAGAATTGGGTTCATCGATATTCTTGGTATAGTAGATTTGATCGCATATACAGTCACATTCAATTCGATGGAATTTTTTATTTGAAAGGAGATCATTTGGAATTCCATTCATGAGGGGTCCTTGTTTTGTTTGAATAGAAGTTACTTATGAGTGTTATTTCTATCTATTATATATTGACATATAATGTATAGAAGAAAATCAAGTTCTTAATGACTAGGAAAAATAGATAAAGAGAGTCTTCACTGTCAACCACAACAAAATTGATATAGTTTTCTAAAAACTCTTGTAGAAAAAAAAGGTTCGATTTGACATTTTTTTAATATATATCTTAATATATTCATCTAGATAATTCAAATCAAACAAATTTGATTTATGGCTCAAACCTTTGTAGCATGTTTGATTGATGGATAATAATGCAACAGTCGCCTTGTAATACACTCCATATAATACACTACATAGATATCATATTCATGGGATATGATTCTCTTCCAAGATGCCTTGATGTTGAAATAGTAGATTAGCAAAACACAAAATATTCACCTAAAGTGCATGAAGGTTTATGTCTTTGTTTTGTTTTGATTCAAAGTATTTTGGCAACCCTAATGATCGAAGTATGAGCTTCCACAATGGATCACAAAGTCATGTGATCTTCTCTATCTAATGAAAGATGAGATCATTTGGAAATCATGTGCACTGCATGCACCCCAACCGCCAAGAATACAACATTATATCATCAAAATTGCTATTTAAATAAACCGATGTCGTATTATTACGACACAAATGAACAATAATTTCATTACACATACTTCTAATGGAGGTTTCAAAGTGATGTCAAGGTGATGCGAGAGGATATTTCGAATCAAATCAAATCAAAATATTTAGAAAAATTAAGTAGATCATTTCAAAAATTTGAATTCTATGGTATTGAGCAGCTTGAGTGCAAAATAAATGGTTATCAAATCAGGTATGAATTAATATACATAAAAAATATGCCAAAAAGCTAAAAATAAAAAAAAACTTGAAATATTAAAAATTTGAATAACAAAATAAACTTAGTCAAAGAAATTTTTTCCATCATGATTAAACTATGATTTAAATTACTATTAACTACAAGATATAAAAATCATAAATAATGGTAAATTATTATTTTAATATTAAAAAAATATAAATTAAAGTTAAAATGAGATAAAATAAAAGAATATAATATAATTAAATCAAAGTAATATGATGCTCATGCTGCACAAGATATTTATTTAATAGTAATGTAACAAAATCACTGTTAAAATTTTAATAAAACTAGATAAATATTGCATGAAGTTTTTTGTTCCAAGATACTGAGAAGATTAATTATGACATCCTAAATCATAAAAGAAAGCATGAATGAAAAAACACATAAAATTCAACTAAAAACTAGAAAAATAAAATACCTAACAATATATAAAAAATAATCATTAAATTAGATAATGGCCATTTGAAGGTGTTTAATGAACTTTGTGTCATCTCGATTGGATCTTGTTTGGAATACTTACACTTTAATATATCTAGGAGATTGGCTATATTGTCCCTTAATCATCAAATCAGCTACATATAAAAATATCTTGTAATGAATGCTAAAAAGGTTTTTGAAAATATAAGAATGGAATATTCACTTAGGTAGACCAAGTTAGGGCACCTCTACTTTTGCCTATTTTTTCTTCATTTAAAACTCGTTTAGAATTACTATGAATTACCTCTATAATTAAACTTAAAAATAGAAACTATTTTTTAGCTATTAACTAAATGAATGTTGAAGATATTAAGACTCAAAAGTCATTTAAGAGTTTATTTAGAGATAAATAATAGGATAGAAAATTAAAAGGAATATATATATAAATAAGATAATTTGTAATGAAAAGTTGCATTCCAAGTTTTTGAGGTGATAGAATTGAATATCTTTGATCATCATATTAAGTATGAATTAAAAACTGTTTTAAAACATGAGTCTTGAAAACAATATTAAAAAAATATAAAATGAAAAATTTAATTTTGTAGGGGTGGTCGATGTGAGTCTAATGATGTTTGTTTCATCACAAAAGAAACTCAATTGTAAAGATTGTGAATTACTAATATGATTAAGCACAAATAACAACAAATTACTTTTTTAGTATTAATTAATTATATTGTAAAGCCATAAAAAGATAAATTTAAAGAATGTAACATAAGAAAGTCAAAATGATGAAATGGTAACATAATGGGAGAATTAGAGCCTCATGGCCATATAACATAATCTAAGAGGAGAATTTGAAGGAATGAGAAAAATTTGTAGTAAAGTTACTTTCGTAGACACGAACAAGAATGTGTGTATATCTTCGAATGCCAAATTTGGTATGAATCTAAATTCACATAAAGCATTCTAAAAGAATAGAAAAAATATTTATAGATATAAAAATATATATTTAATTTGATAGACCTTCTTGAGATGTGTACAACTCTATTTGTTTTATCTAAATCATACCTAAATTGTAATTCTTACAAATTACAAAATTAAATAAAGGAAAAATATATTAATTTTTTTAGTTTTTTAGAAATATATATTAAAACTTAAATAAGAAAAAGTGAAATAATATAATATAATAAAATAAGTTGATTGTAACATCCTCGATCATTAAATCATTTCAAAGTCTTTGAAATGTAACATTTAAATGAGCAAAGATTTATATTTAATGGGACAGAGCTCATCAATATTAGGTGAAGTTAGTTTTAACTAGAATAGATGATATTTGGAATTACTACAAATTATCGAATTAATTAAGCATAAATAACAATAAAATTGTTTTTTAGTGTTGGATAATATATCTAAAGCTAAATTAAGATAAATTGAAGCATTGTAATATACCTAAAAATGTCTTAATTATCACTTAAATGAAGATTTAGACTTGCACTATAAGAAAATGAAATGTAATAAAAAATTTTGAAAATGAGACAAATACCTGATTAGATAATACTCATTAGGATGAGTCTAATGACCTTTGTTTAATCTAAAAAAGATCGCTTTTCCAATAATTACAAATTATAGAGTTAAATAAGTATTAAAATTAAAAAATTATTATTTTAATATATAATTTAATATAGTTAAAGTTTAAAATGAGATAAATTTCAATTATGTAAAATAAGGAAATCAAAGACATGTAAAGGAAACCTCACTATTGATTAAGAGTTACATAATAAAATAACCAAAAAAATAATTTGAAGAAAAAAAATAAATTATATAAGAAAAATATATTCTAAGATATTATGTTGATCAAGAATAAGATCTTTGATTCTTAAATCTAGTATGAATTAAAACACCTTATAAAGCATGAAAAAAAATCTCATAAATAAATTAATTTACAATATGAAAATAAAAATTTAATTAGTAAAGCTCATGAAGAAGTATCAAATTATGTTTATTTCACTTCAATGAAACCTCACTTGGTATTACATATAGTTACCAATGTAAACAAGCACACCAAATAATAAATTATTAGTTTAATTTTAAATAAACACATAATAATGTTGAAATAAGATAAATTCAGTTAATATAATGTAAAAAGCTGTGACATATAAAGTTAATAGAGGGTGATAACATTTTAACTCTATCAATCTAAATAATTGGAAAAAATGAGTTAAAGTGCACGCCCAAGATTCCAAAGTGATTGAGTGTAAGATCCTCAATCATTAAATCATGCATAAATCAAAAGGTTTTGAAAAATAAAATCATAAAATGCCAAATAAATAAAGCCCTTCATAATGTGTCTAAACATGTTTTTTTCATTAGTCTCAGATCTAATTTGGTATAACTATGAGTTGGAAAAGTAAATAACAAAAGATAATAATAAATTTTTTAAGAGTAAGTAAATTCATAGCAGTGTTGAAATGAAATAAATGGAAATAATGTAATATAACCAAATCAAAGAGGCATAATGGTCAATTAGAGGATAATTAGAGTTTCAAAATACTATTACAAAATCAAAACGAAACATTTGAAGAAATAAGAAAAATTATTTGAGAATATTCCACTCCAACATATATCTAGTTAAAAAAATGCCAAAACACAATGAAAATATTATAAATAAAAATTTACTTAGATAAAGATCACTAAGCTAAATTTAATGATGATTATTTTATTACCATTAAAACTTATTTAGAATTATTACAAATTACAAATATAAATAAGTATAAATAATCATAAATTATTACTCTAATATTTAGTGAATATTTGTCAATGCAAAAATTACAAAAATTTAAGTTATATAAGATAACAAAATCAAAGACATGCAAAATGTACTTAAAAAAGATTTAGAGTTGCACAATAATTTAGCAAAATCAATGCAAATATTTTATTGAAATTCATAAGTTTTAACAAAAGGGTGTCCTAAAAAATACTAATGAGATTGAGTGCTAGATTGTGAAAAAATGTAAAAAAAATGTCTTTTAAAAAGTGCCAAAACCCAATATAATAAAATATTAAATATATTAAAAATATAAAAATTAATATTTAGTTTGTTAGAGCATACATGGATGAGTCTCACAATGTTTGTTTTATATCGACTAGACCTTGACTAGAATTGTTATGAATTACTAGAATATATAGTGATATATAAAAATTATATATTAGTTTAATATTAAGAAAATACATAACAATATTAAAAATGATATAAATTGAAGCAATATGATATAAATAAAAAAGTAGCATAAAAGTTACATGAGAAGACAATAATAGTATCATATTAACAAAAGTAAATCAAAGTTAAAGGAATTAAAGAAATGAGATAAATTATATAAGAAGGTTGCATTCCAAGATAATCGAGAAACCAAGTGTAGTATTTTCAATCATCAAATCACGTAGAAATAAAAAATATCATTAGTACATCATAACAATAGAAGATAAAATCTTTCAAAAAAACAAAAATAAATATTTAATTGGATAGTGTTTGTTAGGCCAAAAGCAACTATATTGATTTTACCTCGATCATACCATTTTTGGAGTTATTATTAATTATTAAAATAAGTAAATATAAAAAAAAAGTAATTATATTAATAATAGATAAATAGATAATATACTTGAAAAGAATTACTTAAAATAAAATAATAACAAATAAAAATATTAATTATTCTAAAAATAAAACTTAATATTTAATATTACAATTAATTGATGACTTTGTTGTTGTCTTATGAATTACAATATTGTGTAGTGGTAAACAAAAAGAGTGAAAAATTTAAAAAGACAATATATAGCATTCAAGAAGATTATGAACGAGAGCAAAAGGAACATAAAATGTGCTTAAAGGATTGTTGGAGAGCCAAGTGTTAAAGAAGACGATATTGGGAGACTAAGGAAAAGGAGAAAAGAGTGAGTTAAAGAGAAGTGGAGATTGAAGAAGCTTGTGAGACAAGGCAAAGGCTAATAGAGAGTAAAAGACATTAATATGTGTTTGACTTATATGAAGAGATGAAAAGAGAAAATAAATATGCAAGGCTCAGAGGAAGATATACGAAAGGAAAAGAGTAATCAAGAGTTCAATATAGAGTTGTAGAACATAGTAAAGAACGACATTTAGAGAGCTAGAATACCAAAATAACAAAAGAGGTATTTATAAAAATAAATAAAAGATCAGTAGTAATAGATAGAGTAAAAGACTAATATAGTGGTC
>JAIUJO010000167.1:576079-583579 GCA_023846275.1 Vanilla planifolia
AGATTTTTTATAATTGAATTTTTTTTATTTCTCTTGAATTTGATATGTCCAAACTTTGAGATTATGAGGCATACTAGTAGTATTAACATTTAAAAATATTATAAAGTTATTTAATACTGAATTTTGATTTTTGGCCAAGCATATTTGACAAAAGGTATAGACATTGGTATTTGATTTTTTAATATTGCTTTAGAATTATTTTTCATGAATTTCTTTTCATAGCTATTTAAATATCTTATAATACTATAAGAGTATAAAATTATCTTATACACTTAGATTCAAATTTTTGGCACAAAAATTCGTCAAAAATGCCCTAAAATAGCTGAATTCTCGGGAAAATGCACAGTACCAATGGGCGGGTCGACCCAGCACGAAAACAGCCTGTCCAGGTCTTTTAGAAATTAAAAAATTTAATTTAAAAATAAAAATTAGGTTGACCCAAGAAGGTCGAGCCAAGCCCGCCCAAAGCCCCCCCGAGAGGAGCTCCGCTAGCGCTGGTCAACGGTCAAATCAACAGTGCCTGGCTAAGCCAAGCCCGCCCAAAGCCCGTCGAGAGGAGCTCGGCTAGGTGAAACTGCACCGTGGTCAACAGTCAATGAACAATGCTTGGCTAAGTCAACCCGAACCAGGTGATGAAGTCCTGGTCAAGGAAGGGGGGAGCCAACCCCAAAGAGGCTCGCAATGTAAACATGGTGGATTTCTTATATAGCGCTCCAACACTTCGGCATACACAATGTGGGACTAAAAATCCCAGTTTCAGCCTTCTCGGGATCCAATGTCTCAGATCAAGCTTGCCCGGAACCAACGCACAGGTTTCATCATAAGGTAAAATCTGTGTCGTTCATCTTTGCGCCCGTATCCTACGCACGGGATTAAATCGCGTAAATGGTAATCGCGAGATTTAATCCGTGCCGTTCGATTACGCACCCGGATCCAATGCTCTAGATTAAGCCCGAATGGTAAAATGCGTAAATCAATCTGCGCCGTTCGTTTTTGGGCCTGGATCGGACGGTGGTTGCTTTCCGTCCATTGCCCAAACAGCTAATTAATTTTTGGAGCCGTTGGGGGTGTTTTTAGAGCTCAAATTTGAGCTCTATAAATAGGAAAAATGGATGTATTTCTTAGTTTAACCTTTGCTAAATTTTCCAAAGATTTTAGATCTCAAAATTCGAGCACTCAAGCAAAAACGGTGCATCCAAGCTCAAAAAGCAAAGCGGCAAGAAGGCCATTTGAAATAGAGGTTTTTCAATTATTTCTCAATTTCTATCCCTCTAATTTGTCGATTATGTGTGCCTCCTCTTTTCTCCTATTTATCTTAAGTTTTTTGCCAATCGTTGTACTTTTAGTTTTGGGGCAAGGGCATCCCAGCAGTAGTGCTAAAGCCCCGGGTTTGAGTTGAGCCCGGTAAAAACTCAAGTAGGTATGGGATTAGCCGTAGTAAAAATCCAAGTATGTTTGAGGTGAACAGTACGAGAAACCTCACTTGTAATCGGTGCATTTAGTGGATTTTTCCCAACACCAGTTGGGGGTGGACGTAGACTCGGTTTTGAGTTGAACCACTTAAAAATTTTTGTGTTCAACTCTCTTTACTCTTGCTTAAAGGTTTTTATGTTTAATTTCGAAATTCGTGAAAATTTAAATACATAATTCACCTCCCCCCCTCTTGTGGGATTTCCTTAGCACGAAACACTTCAGAAGTTGAAGAAGAAGAGGAAGAAGAAAAGGAAGAAGGAGAAGAAGAAGAAGAAGTAGAAGAAGAGGAAAAACGAGAAGAAAAAGTAGAAGAAGAAGAAGAAGAAGAAGAACAACAACAACAACAACAACAACAAGAGGAAAAAGATGAAGAAGAAGAAGTAGAAGAAGTAGTAGTAATAGCAGAAGAAGAAGAAGAGAAGAAGTAATAGTAGAAGAAGAAGAAGAAGAAGAAGAAGAAGGAGAAGAAGAAGAAGAAGAAGAAGAAGAAGAAGGAGAAGGAGAAGAAGATGAAGTTGAAAAAGAAGGAGAAGGATAAGAAGAAGAAGAAGAAGAAGAAGAGAAAGAAGAAGAATAATAAGTAGATGAAGAAGAAGAACAACAAGAAGAAGCAGAAGGAGGAGGAGGAGAAGAGGAAGTAGTAGAGAAGAAGAAGCACAACAAGTGGAAGATGAAGATGCAGTAGAAGAAGAGGAAGTAGTCGAAGAAGAAGAAGAAGAGGAAGAAGAAAAGGAGAAGAAAGAGAAGAAGAAGCAGAAGAAGAAGAAGAAGAAGAAGAAGAAGAAGAAAAAGAAGTTGAAGATGAAGAAGAAGAAGAAGAAGAGGAAGAAAAAAAAGAACTAGAAGAAGAGGAAAAGTAGAAGATTAAAAAAAGAAAAATAATAATAATAATAATAATAGTAATATTAATAATAATAAGATGATGAAGAAGAAGAAGAAGAGAAAGAAGAAGAAGAAGAAGATGATTAATAATAATAATAATAAAAATAATAATGGGAAGAAGAGGTAGAAGAAGAAAAAGAAGAAGAAGATGAAGTAGATGAAGAAGAAAAAGAAGAAGAAGAAGGAAGAAGAAGAAGAAGAAGAAAAAGAAGAGAAGAAGTAGAAGTAAAAGAAGCAGTAGTAGAAGAAGAAGTAGGTAAAGAAAAAGAAGAAAATAAAGAAGAAGGCAAAGAAGAACAAGAAGAAGATAAAGAAGACGAAGTAGAAGAAGAAGAAAAAGAAGAAGAAGAGGAAGAATAAGAAGAGGAAGAAGAATAAGAAGAAGAAGAAGAAGAAGAAGAAGACAAAGAGAAGAAGAAGAGAAAAAATAATAATAATAAGAAGAAGAAGTTGATAAAAAAGAGGATGAAGAAGAAAAAGAAGAAGTAGAAGAAGAAGTAAAAGAAGTAGAAGAAGAAGAAGAAGAAGTAAAGGAAGAAAAAGAAGAAAATGAAGAAGAAATAGAAGAAGATGAAGAAGACAAAAAGAAGAAGAAGAAGAAGATAAGGAAGAAGAAGAAGAGGAAGAAGAAGAAGAAGAAGAAGGACAAGATGAAGAAGAAGAAGACAAAGAAGAAGAAGAAATAATAAAAAAGAAGAAAAAGAAGAAATACAAGTTGAAGAATAGAATATAGAAGAAGAATAGGTAGTAGTAGTTGTAGTAAAAGAAGAAGAAAAAGAAGAAGAAGAAGAATAAGAACACGAAGAAGAAGAAGTAGGAGGAGAAGAAGAAGAAGAAGAAAAAGCAGAAGAAGAAAAGGAGATGTGTTACATCTTTGTGTTTGATGAGTCAAGCATAAATATTTATATTTCATATGGGCTTGTTCTAAACAAAATTGTGAATATTCAAATAAGACAAGTCATGAACTTTAAAATAGTGGTCTTCTAGGCTCTTGGAGTAATGGTAATATTCATGAAAATTGAAGACATGCACTGAAGTTTTCGTACTTGATTACCTTTTATTTTTCTTAAAAACTGATTATCCAAAATTTGAGATGATTTTGCACACTAGTAGTATTAATATTTAAAAATGTTATAAAATTAATAAATATTGAATTTTTATTTTTAGGCAAAGCATTATTAACAAAAACTATAGACATTGGTATTTGATTTTTTAAAATTATTTAAGAATTATTTTTCAATAATTTCTTTTTATAATAATTTAGAAAACTTATAATACTATCATAATATAAAATTATTTTGGTATAGTTATATTAAATATTTTGACATAATAATTCTCACAAAATACCCTAAGACAACGTTACTCTCGAGAATTTTTTCACTGTAGCATTGGGCGGGTGGACCCAACCTGACCACTGGCCCTACCAGGGTTTTAGAAATTAAAAAATATATATAAATATAAAACTTTTGTAACCTGACCTGGAAGGGGAGCACATAGTCCAAAGGAATTCAGGCCGTAGGCAACGATGAACAGAGCACGGCAAATTCAGGCCACAGGCGACGTTGAAGGGAACCCAACAAATTCATCCCAAAGGCAATGCTAAATTAAACAGTCGAAAATAAAGTCAACCCGACCAGGTGATGAAATCCTGCTTAAGGAAAGGGGAGCCAACCCTAAAGCGGCTCGAAAGTAATAGAAAGCGAATTCATTATAAAGCGCAATGGCGAAGCATTTTAGGCAACGTGGGACTAAAATCCAACCTAATTATCAATGAAGTCGGAAGGGCAAGCGTGATAAGAGGGCTATGGCTATTCAGCGTAAAATGACGTGCAGAAGAATCAAACCCAGGCTGCGCAGATATGTAAGAAGACGGGTAACGAGTAAGGTAACTGTTTTAATTTGAATTATGTCTGGACACATTCTACTACTACATGTTGGGTAGCATGTGCGCAATCCAAATGCTCAGATGAAGCCGCCCAGATCGAACGGACGAGATTAATCTCAAATGGTAAATTCTAGATTCAATCCTGGCCGTCCATTTTTGGCCTCAAATAAGATGGTAGCTGCTTTCCGTCTGGTACCCAAATGGCTAGTTGATTTTAAGAGTAGTTGAGAGTGATTTTACAGCTCAAATTTTAGTTCTATAAATAGGGAGGGATGAAGAACTTCTAGAGGTGACTTTTGCTAAGGTCCCAAAGCTTTCAGAAAATGATTTTGAGCAAAATCAAGTGAATGTGGTGCTTCCAATTTCATAAAGAGAAAGTGACAAGAAAGATCCGAAATTAGAGGTTTCTACTTCAACAATCTTTCAATCTCTATTACTCCATTTTTCGATCGTGTGTGCCTCCTATTTCATTTAAAGTTATTTTAAGTTTTGCCAATTTTTGTATACTTTTCTTTGGGGTAAGGGCATCCCAGCATTATGCAAAAGCCCGGGGTTTGAGTTTAGCCCGAAAAAACTCAAGTAGGTTCAGGATTAGCCGTAGAAAAAATCCGAAGTAGGTTTGAGGTGAACCGTGATAAAAACCTCGCTTGTAATTTTGTATTTTTAGTGTTATTTTTACGAACACCTGTTGAGGGTAGATGTAGGCTCGATTTTTAGTTGAACCACCATAAAAATCTTTTCTGTTATATTTCTTTTTATTCGCACTGAAAAGATTAAATTTTTAATTAAAACTTAAAATCGAAAGAAAATTTTATTTACCACAATTCACCCCCCTCTTGTGAGATTTTTTTAAGCACAATGAACTTCAAGATGCTGTCGAAGAAGAAGAAGATTTCAAAGCAGAAGAAGAAGAAGAAGAAGAAGAAGAGCTAGAAGAAGAAGTGAAGAAAGAGAAGAAGAAGAAGAAGAAAAACAAGAACAAGAAGAAGAAGTAGAAGTAAAAGGGGCAGAAGAGGTAGAGCAAGAAGAAGACGGGGAAGAGGAGGAAGAAGAAGAAGAGAAAGAAGAAGTGAAAGAATAATAATAATAATAATAATAATAATAATAATAATAATAAGAACAATAATAATAATAATAATAATAATAATAATAATAACAATAATAATAAGAATAATAATTGTAGTAATCATAATAATAATAAGAAAAAGAATGTTAAAAAGAAGAAGAAGAGAAAGAAGTAGAAGAAGAAGAAGTAGTAGTAGAATAATAACAATAATAATAATAATAATAATAATAATAATAATAATAATAATAATAATAATAATAATAATAATAATAATAATAATAATAATAATAATAAGATGTTGATGATGATGAAGAAGAAGAGGATCAAGAAGAAGTAGAAGAAGAAGCAGAAGAAGAAGAAGAAGAAGAAGAAGAAGAAGAAGAAGAAGAAGATGATGATGATGAAGAAGAGGAAGATTATGAAGAAGAAGAAGTAGAAGTTGTAGTAGAAGAACAAGAAGATGTAGAGGAAGAAAAAGAAAAAAATTAAGAAGACAAAGGACAAGAAGAAGAAGAAGATGAAGAAGAAGAAGAAGAAGAAGAAGAAGAAGAAGAAGAAGAAGCAACAATAGTAGAAGAAGAAGAAGAAAAAGAAGAAGAAGAAGAATAATAATAAGAAGTCAAAGAAGAAGAAGAAGAAGAAGAAGAAGAAGAAGAAGAGAAAGAAAAAGATGAAAAAGAAGAAGAAGAAGAAGAAGAAGAAGAAGAAGAAGAAGAAGAAGAAGAAGAAGAAAAAGTGGAATTAGAAGAATAGAATGTAGAAGAAGAAATGGCAGTAATAGTTGTAGAAGAAGAAGAAGAAGAAGAAGAAGAAGAAGAGGAAGAAGGAAAAGAAGGAGAAGGAGGAGGAGGAGAAGAACAAGAAGAAGAAGAAGAAGAAGAAGCAGAAGAAGAAAAAGAAGAAGAAGAAGAAGAAGATGATGAAGAAGAAGATGAAGAAGAAGAATAAGTTGAAGAAGAAGAGGAAGAAGAAAAAGAAGAAGAAGATGAAGAAGAAGAAGAAGAAGAACTAAAAGAAGAAAAAGAAGGACAAGATCATGAAGAAGAATAAGAAGAAGAAGAAGAAGATGAAGAAGAAAAGAAGAAAATGAAGAAGAAGAAGAAGAAGAAGAAGAAGATAATGATGAAGAAGAAAAGAAGAAGACAAAGAAGAAGAAGAAGTACAAGAAGTAAAAGCAGCAAAAGAAGTTAAAGTAGTAGATGAAGAAGAAGTGGAAGAAGAAGAATAAGACGAAAATGAAGATGAAGAAGAAGATGATGTTGATGGTGGTGATGATGACGATGAAGAAGAAGAGGTAGAAGAAGAAAAAGTAAAAGAAGAAGAAGTAGGAGAAGAAGAATAAGATGATGAAGAAGAAAAGATGAAGAAAAAGAACAAATATAAAACGAAAATGGAGAAGAAGGAGATGAGGAAAAAGTAATAGTAGTAGTAGAAGAAGAAGAAAAGAAGAAGAAGAAGAAGAAGAAAAAGAAGAGCTGGAAGAAGAAGAAGAAGGAGAAGAAGAAGATGAAGAAGAAGAAGGAGAAGGAGAAGAAGTTGAAGATGAAGAAGAAGGAGAAGAAGAAGAGAAAGAAGAAGAAGAAGAAGAGGAAGCGGAAGAAAAAGCAGAAGTAGGGGGAGAAGAGGAAGTCGAAGAAGAAGAAGAAGAAGCAGAAGAAGTGGAAGAAGAAGAAGAAGAAGTCTAAGAAGAAGAAGAAGAGGAAGAAGATTAAGAAAAGGAGAAGAAGAAAAAGAAGAACAAAAAGGAGAAGTAAAATGTGAAGAAGTAGAACAAGAAGAAGATGGAGAAGAAGAAGAAGAAGAAGAAGAAAAAGAAGAAGAGAAAGAAGAAGAAGAATAATAAGATGAAGAAAATAATAACAATAATAATAATTTTAATGATTATAACAATAATAATATTAATAATAATAATAATAATAAGATGAAGAAGAAGTAGAAGAAGAGAAGAAGAAGTAGAAGAGCAAGACGAAGAAGATGAAGCTGAATAAGAAGAAGAAGAAGATATAACAATAATAATAATAATTATAATAATAATAACAATAACAATTATAATAATAATAATGATAATAATAAAAGAAGAAGAAGAAGAAGAAGAAGTAGAAGAAGAAGAAGAAGAAGGCAAAGAAGGAGGAGAAGAAGAAGAAAGAAGAAGAAGAAGAAGTAGAAGCAAAAGAAGCAGTAGATGAAGAAGAAG
>JAIUJO010000167.1:586079-593579 GCA_023846275.1 Vanilla planifolia
GAAATGAGGAAAAAGTCATAGTAGTAGTAGAAGAAGAAGAAAAGAAGAAGAAGAAGAAGAAGAAAAAGAAGAGCTGGAAGAAGAAGAAGAAGGAGAAGAAGAAGATGAAGAAGAAGATGGAGAAGGAGAAGAAGTTGAAGGTGAAGAAGAAGGAGAAGAAGAAGAGAAAGAAGAAGAAGAAGAAGAGGAAGTAGAAGAAAAAGCAGAAGTAGGGGGAGAAGAGGAAGTCGAAGAAGAAGAAAAAGAAGCAGAAGAAGTGGAAGAAGAAGAAGAAGTCTAAGAAGAAGAAGAAGAGGAAGAAGAATAAGAGAAGGAGAAGAAGAAAAAGAACAAAAAGGAGAAGTAGAAGGAGAAGTAAAATGTGAAGAAGTAGAACAAGAAGTAGATGGAGAAGAAGAAGAAGAAGAAGAAGAGGAAGAAGAAGGTGAAGAAGAATAAGATGAAGAAAATAATAACAATAATAATAATTTGAATAATTTTAATAATAATAATAATTATTATAACAATTATAATAATAATAATATTAATAATAATAATAATAATATTAATAATAATAAGATGAAGAAGTAGAAGAAGAGAAGAAGTAGAAGAACAAGACGAAGAAGATGAAGCTAAAAAAGAAGAAGAAGAGGAAATAACAATAATAATAATAATTATAATAACAATAATAATAACAATTATAATAATAATAATGATAATAATAAAAGAATAAGAACAAGAAGAAGAAGTAGAAGAAGAAGAAGAAGAAGGCAAAGCAGGAGGAGAAGAAGAAGAAAGAAGAAGAAGATGATGAAGAAGAAGAAGTAGAAGCAAAAGAAGTAGTAGATGAAGAAGTAGTTGAAGAAAAAGTAGAAAATAAAGAAGAATAAGGCGAAGATGAAGAAGACAAAGAAGAGCAAGAAGAACACGAAGAAGAAGAAGAAGAAGAAGAAGAAGAAGAAGTAGAAGAAGAAGAGAAAGAAGAAGAAGAAGTAGAAGAAGAAGAAGACAAAGAAGAAGAAGAAGAAATAGAAGAAGAAGAAGAAGAAGAAGAAGAAGAGGAAGAAGTTGAAAATGACGAGGAAGTAGTAGCAGTAGAGGAAGAAGAAGATGAAGTAACAGAAATAGAAGAAGAAGAGGAAAAAGTAAGGGAAGAAAAAGTTGAAAATGAAGAAGAAAAAGGAGAAGATGAAGAAGACAATGAAGAAATAGAAGAAGATGAAGAAGAAGAAGAAGAATAAGAAGAAGAGGAAAAGAAGAAGAAGAAGATGAGGAAGAAGAAGAAGAAGAAGAGGAAGATGAAGAAGAAGAAGAAGGACATGAAAAGGAAGAATAAGAAGAAACAAAAGAAGAAGAAGAAGAAGAAGAAGAAGAAGAAGAAGAAGAAGAAAAAGAAGAAGAAGAAGAATAAAATGTAAAAGGATAGGTAGTTGTAGTAGTAGTATTATTAAAAGAAGAAGAAGAAGAAGAAGAAGATGAAGAAGAAAAAGAAGAAGAAGAAGAAGAGGATGACGATGTTGATGAAGAGGGAGGACAAGGAGAAGAAGAAGAAGAAGAAGAAGTAGAAGAACAAAAAGATGAAAAAGAAGAATAATAAGAATAAGAGGAAGAAAAAGAAGAAGAAGAAGAGGCAGAAGATAAAGACAAAGTAGAGGAAGAAGAAGAAGAATAAGAAGAAAAGACAAAGAACAAGAAGAAGCAGAAGAGCAAGAAGAAGTAGAAGGGGAAGAAGAAGAATGAGATGAAGAAGGAGAAGTGGATGGAGAAGTTGATGAAGAAGATGGAGACGAAGGAGAGGAAGAAGAAGGAGGTGGAGAAAAAGTATAAAGTAGAAAAATAAGACATAAACAAGGAAGAAAAAGTAGTAGAAGAAGTAGTAGCAATAGGATTAGTAGTAGTAGTAGTAGTAGTAATAGAAGAAGAAGGAGAAGAAGAAGTAGAATGAGAAGAAGAAGAAGAAGGACAAGCGAAAGAAGAATAAGACATAAACAAAGAAGAAAAAATAGAAGAAGTAGTAGTAGTAGTTGTTGTAGTAGTAGTAATAAAAGAAGAAGAAGAAGAAGAAGAAGAAAAAGAAGTAGAAAAAGTAGAAGAAGAAAATGTAGTAGTAGTAGAAGAAGAAAGAAAGAGAAGAAGAAGAAGGAGAAGTGGAAGAAGAAGAAAAAAGGGAAGAAGAAGTAGAAGGAGAAGAAGAGAAAGAAGTAGAAGAAGAAGTAGTAGTAGAATGATAACAATAATAATAATAATAATAAGAAGAAGATGATGATGATGATGAAGAAGAAGAGGAACAAGAGGAAATAGAAGAAGAAGCAGAAGAAGAAGAAGAAGAAAAAGAAGAAGAAGAAGAAGAAGAAGATGAAGAAGAGGAAGAAGAGGAAGAAGAAGAAGATTATGAAGAAGAAGAAGAAGTAGAAGTTGTAGTAGAAGAACAAGAAGATGTAGAGGAAGAAAAAGAAAAAAATTAAGAAGACAAAGGAGAAGAAGAAGAAGAAGACGAAGAAAAAGAAGAAGCAACAATATTAGAAGAAGAAGAAGAAAAAGAAGAAGAAAAGAAGAAGAAGAAGAAGAAGAAGAATAAGAAGTCAAAGAAGAAGAAGAAGAAGAAGAAGAGAAAGAAGAAGATGAAAAAGAAGAAGAAGAAGATGAAGAAAAAGAAGAAAAAGAAGAAAAAGTGGAATTAGAAGAATATAATGTAGAGGAAGAAATGGTAGTAATAGTTGTAGAAGAAGAAGAAGAAGAAGAAGAAGAAGAAGAGGAAGAAGTAAAAGAAGGAGGAGGAGGAGGAGGAGAAGAAGAAGAAGAAGAAGAAGAAGAAGAAGCAGAAGAAGAAAAAGAAGAAGAAGAAGAAGAAGATGATGAAGAAGAAGATGAAGAAGAATAAGTTGGAGAAGAAGAGGAAGAAGAAAAAGAAGAAGAAGAAGATGAAGAAGAAGAAGAACTAAAAGAAGAAAAAGAAGGACAAGATCATGAAGAAGAATAAGAAGAAGAAGAAGAAGATGAAGAAGAAAAGAAGAAAATGAAGAAGAAGAAGAAGAAGAAGAAGTGATGATGATGAAGAAGAAAACAAGTAGACAAAGAGGAAGAAGAAGAAGAAGAAGTACAAGAAGTAAAAGTAGCAAAAGAAGTTGAAGTAGTAGATGAAGAAGAAGTGGAAGAAGAAGAATAAGACGAAAATGAAAATGAAGAAGAAGATGATGTTGATGGTGGTGATGATGATGATGAAGAAGAAGTGGTGGAAGAAGAAAAAGTCAAAGAAGAAGAAGTAGGAGAAGAAGAATAAGATGATGAAGAAGAAAAGATGAAGAAAAAGAAGAAATATAAAACGAAAATGGAGAAGAAGGAGAAGAGGAAAAAGTAATAGTAGTAGTAGAAGAGGAAGAAAAGAAGAAGAAGAAGAAGAAGAAAAAGAAGAGGTGGAAGAAGACGAAGAAGGAGAAGAAGAATATGAAGATGAAGAAGGAGAAGAAGAAGGAGAAGAAGAAGAGAAAGAAGAAGAAGAAGAAGAGGAAGCAGAAGAAAAAGCAGAAGTAGGGGGAGAAGAGGAAGTCGAAGAAGAAGAAGAAGAAGCAGAAGAAGTGGAAGAAGAAGAAGAAGTCTAAGAAGAAGAAGAAGAGGAAGAAGAATAAGAGAAGGAGAAGAAGAAAAAGAAGAACAAAATGAAGAAGTAAAATGTGAAGAAGTAGAACAAGAAGAAGATGGAGAAGAAGAAGAAGAAGAAGAAGAAAAAGAAGAAGAAGAAGAAGAAGAGGAAGAAGAAGATGAAGAAGAATAAGATGAAGAAAATAATAACAATAATAATAATATTAATAATTTTAATAATAACAATAATAATAATAATAATAATAATAATAATATTAATAATAATAATAATAATAAGATGAAGAAGAAGTAGAAGAAGAGAAGAAGAAGTAGAAGAACACGACGAAGAAGATGAAGCTGAATAAGAAGAAGAAGAAGAAATAACAACAATAATAATTATTATAATAACAATAACAATAATAATTATAATAATAATAATGATAATAATAAAAGAAGAAGAAGAAGAAGGCAAAGAAGGAGGAGAAGAAGAAGAAAGAAGAAGAAGATGATGAAGAAGAAGTAGAAGCAAAAGAAGTAGTAGATGAAGAAGTAGTTGAAGGAAAAGTAGAAAATAAAGAAAAAGAAGAAGAAGAAGAAGAAGACGAAGAAGAAGACGAAGAAGAAGAAGAAGAAGAAGAAGAAGAACCAATAGTAGAAGAAGAAGAAGAAAAAGAAGAAGAAGAAGAAGAAGAAGAAGAAGAAGAAGAATAAGAAGTCAAAGAAGAAGAAGAAGAAGAAGAAGAAGAAGAGAAAGAAGAAGATGAAAAAGAAGAAGAAGAAGATGAAGAAAAAGAAGAAAAAGTGGAATTAAAAGAATAGAATGTAGAAGAAGAAATGGTAGTAATAGTTGTAGAAGAAGAAGAAGAAGAAGAAGAAGAGGAAGAAGGAAAAAAAGGAGGAGGAGGAGGCGGAGAAGAAGAACAAGAAGAAGAAGAAGAAGCAGAAGAAGAAAAAGAAGAAGAAGAAGAAGAAGATGATGAAGAAGAAGATGAAGAAGAATAAGTTGAAGAAGAAGAGGAAGAAGAAAAAGAAGAAGTAGAAGATGAAGAAGAAGAAGAACTAAAAGAAGAAAAAGAAGGACAAGATCACGAAGAAGAATAAGAAGAAGAAGAAGAAGATGAAGAAGAAAAGAAGAAAATGAAGAAGAAGAAGAAGAAGAAGATGATGATGATGATGAAGAAGAAAACAAGAAGACAAGGAAGAAGAAGAAGTACAAGAAGTAAAAGTAGCAAAAGAAGTTGAAGTAGTAGATGAAGAAGAAGATGATGTTGATGGTGGTGATGATGATGATGAAGAAGAAGAGGTGGAAGAAGAAAAAGTCAAAGAAGAAGAAGTAGGAGAAGAAGAATAAGATGATGAAGAAGAAAAGATGAAGAAAAAGAAGAAATATAAAACGAAAATGGAGAAGAAGAAGAAGAGGAAAAAGTAATAGTAGTAGTAGAAGTAGAAGAAAAGAAGAAGAAGAAGAAGAAGAAAAAGAAGAGGTGGAAGAAGAAGAAGAAGGAGAAGAAGAAGATGAAGAAGAAGAAGGAGAAGGAGAAGAAGTTGAAGATCAAGAAGAAGGAGAAGAAGAAGAGAAAGAAGAAGAAGAAGAAGAGGAAGTAGAAGAAAAAGCAGAAGTAGGGGGAGAAGAGGAAGTCGAAGAGAAGAAGAAGAAGCAGAAGAAGTGGAAGAAGAAGAAGAAGAAGTCTAAGAAGAAGAAGAAGAGGAAGAAGAATAAGAGAAGGAGAAGAAGAAAAAGAAGAACAAAAAGGAGAAGTAAAATGTGAAGTAGAATAAGAAGAAGATGGAGAAGAAAAAGAAGAAGAAGAAGAAAAAGAAGAAGAAGAAGAAGAAGAGGAAGAAGAAGATGAAGAAGAATAAGATGAAGAAAATAATAACAATAATAATAATTTTAATAATAACAATAATAATTATAATAATAATAATATTAATAATAATAATAATAATAAGATGAAGAAGAAGTAGAAGAAGAGAAGAAGAAGTAGAAGAACAAGATGAAGAAGATGAAGTTGAATAAAAAGAAGTAGAAGAAATAACAATAATAATAATAATTATAATAACAATAACAATAACAATTATAATAATAATAATGATAATAATAAAAGAAGAAGAAGAAGAAGAAGTAGAAGAAGAAGAAGAAGAAGAAGGCAAAGAAGGAGGAGAAGATGAAGAAAGAAGAAGAAGATGATGAAGAAGAAGTAGAAGCAAAAGAAGTAGTAGATGAAGAAGAAGTAGTTGAAGAAAAAGTAGAAAATAAAGAAGAATAAGGCAAAGATGAAGAAGACAAAGAAGAGCAAGAAGAACACGAAGAAGAAGAAGAAGAAGAAGAAGAAGTAGAAGAAGAAGAGAAAGAAGAAGAAGAAGAAGAAGAAGAAGACAAAGAAGAAGAAGAAGAAATAGAAGAAGAAGAAGAAGAAGAAGAGGAAGAAGTTGAAAATGAAGAGGAAGTAGTAGTTGTAGAAGAAGAAGATGATGAAGTAATAGAAATAGAAGAAGAAGAGGAAAAAGTAAGGGAAGAAAAAGATGGAAATGAAGAAGAAAAAGGAGAAGATGAAGAAGACAATGAAGAAAAAGAAGAAGTTGAAGAAGAAGAAGAAGAATAAGAAGAAGAGGAAGAAGAAGAAGAAGAAGACGAGGAAGAAGAAGAAGAAGAGGAAGATGAAGAAGAAGAAGAAGGACATGAAAAAGGAAGAATAAGAAGAAACAAAGGAAGAAGAAGAAGAAGAAGAAGAAGAAGAAGAAGAAAAAGAAGAAGAACAAGAATAGGTAGTTGTAGTGGTAGTATTATTAAAAGAAGAAGAAGAAGAAGAAGAAGAAGATGAAGAAGAAGAAGATGAAGAAGAAAAACCAGAAGAAGAAGAAGAGGATGATGATGTTGATGAAGAGGGTCGATAAGGAGAAGAAGAAGAAGAAGAAGTAGAAGAACAAGAAGATGAAAAAGAAGAATAATAAGAATAAGAGGAAGAAAAAGAAGAAGAAGAAGAGGAAGAAGATAAAGAAGAAGTAGAGGAAGAAGAAGAAGAATAAGAAGAAAAGACAAAGAACTAGAAGAAGCAGAAGAGCAAGAAGAAGTAGAAGGGGAAGAAGAAGAATGAGATGAAGAAGGAGAAGAGGATGAAGAAGATGATGAAGAAGATGGAGACGAAGGAGAGGAAGAAGAAGGAGATGGAGAAAAAGTATAAAGTAGAAAAATAAGACATAAACAAGGAAGAAAAAGTAGTAAAAGAAGCAGTAGCAATAGGATTAGTAGTAGTAGTAGTAATAGAAGAAGAAAGAGAAGAAGAAGGAGAAGAAGAAGAAGAAGAAGTAGAATGAGAAGAAGAAGAAGAAGAAGGATAAGCAAAAGAAGAATAAGACATAAAAAAAGAAGAAAAAATAGAAGAAGAAGAAGTAGTAGCAGTAGTTGTAGTAGTAGTAGTAATAGAAGAAGAAGAAGAAGAAGAAGAAGAAGAAGAAGAAAAAGAAGTAGAAGAAGTAGAAGAAGAAGATGTGGTAGTAGTAGAAGAAGAAAGAGAAGAAGAAGAAGGTGAAGTGGAAGAAGAAGAAAAAGGAGAAGAAGAAGTGGAAGTAGAAGAGGAAGGACAAGAAGAAGAAGAAGAAGCAAAAGAAAAAGAAGAAGAGGAAAAATAGGGGAAGAGGAAGAAGAAGAAGAAGAAGAAGAAGAAGTGGAAGAAGAAGAAGAGGATGATGAAGAAGAAGAAGGAGAAGAAGAATAAGAAAAAGATAATGATGATGACGAAGAAGAAGAAGCAGAAGAAAAATTGACAGAAGAGAGAAAATTTAGAAAAAGTGGTAGTAGTAGAAGAAGTAGTAGTAGTAGTAGTAGTAGTAGTAGTGGAAGAAGAAGAAGAAGAAGAAGAAGAAGAAGGAGAAGAACAAGAAAAAGAAGAAAAAAAAGAAGGAGAAGATGAAGATGAAGAAGGCGATGAAGAAGAGGAA